>OY856409.1:1333258414-1333473414 GCA_963693085.1 Alisma plantago-aquatica | reverse complement strand
CAGTAGAATTGTACAAGCATAAAAAATGAAGATGGGTACACGTAAGCTACATGTACTCAGGCACACAATTCTTTTTGCCTATATATATATATACACACTCAGTTTTTATATAGGAAACAACTAAACAATTTTTCATATATGTCAGAATATTCACATTCACTGTATCCAAAGTTCTATCGCTAATTTGTTCAGCCAATCATACTGAAATAGCTCTGAAACATCTATCAATACTATAATAGTGTCACATGCCTTCTCTCTAGCCTCCCCAGCGGCGCCGCTGGGGGGAGGGAGCGCTTTCTCGGTGCCTTCCTCCCCCTGGCCCCCAAACGAAAGATCTCCCTGGCGAGGTTAGTAGCGGTTCCCTGAAGAAGGATCGATGCTAGTCAAAATCGAGATTCCCCTCCTTCTTGGTGGTGCTGGATGAAGAGGCGAGCGGAGCAGCGTGGGAGCTAGGATGGGGCTATGAGGTTTGAACTGTCGACCAGGTTGACCTCCTATCCTGTCTAAGAGAGACGGATGGAGAAGAGTGTTCCCGCCCAGTCCGAAGCTTCTTTCCATTCTGCTCGGCCTCGCAGGCGGAGAAAGGGGGTTTTCTCGCCCACTTTTCTCCCTTGCACCTCTTAACTCCGGTTAATCGGGTTGTTGGCTGACCTTTGACTTTGATGCTAAGATTTTTTGTGGTTGCTTGGTCGGAAGAATGGATGTCCTAGGTCTGACCCCAATTTTCCTGGCGGCGGCCCCTACATGCAGATGTGCTCCGGTCTTGCCCCCTGAAGATTCTACCTCGGGTGGAGGCCTTAGCGGCATCTGATTTCTCCTCTAGATGGATTGGGCGCTCCTTCTCCAGCTAGCAGGCAATGCAACCTACTCCGATGGTCCATCTCTGTTTGGATCCCCTGCTCGTCGACATAGAGGAAGCCATCTCAGCCTGTGGTTTTTCCTGCTAGCCTGAGGATTGGCTTCTTTGATCACATAGCGCTTCGTGGTATGGGTCTAAGGGGAGAATCTCTCTTCTCCTCTTTGGCTTTCCTACTGCAGCGAGAAGGAACACCCTCATGGTGTTCGATGAAATGATGTTGGCAATCAGCAACATTGTCTGGTTCTAGCATGTTTGTGTTCTGGACGTCTGGATCCAAATCATGGATTAGTGGTGATATGCGAAGGTCTGTTGATGATTAACAGGTACAATTTCAGTGGATGAGTTATTGCTAGTACTGATTTGATCATTGGCGGGATTTGGCATGAGCTACTGAGTCTTTGTCCAAAAATCCTGGTGACTTGGCATTCTACTGGCTGGAAATATCTTGGTTAGGGTTTGGAACACCCTCAAGGTGTTCGTCTCTTGGGAGCTTGGTTCCCCTGGGAGTCGGACTCATCGGACTTCGATCAGTTTAGACCGAATCGGATGAAAAGTCACCAAGGTTGATGACAGACATGTGCTAGTCCTTGTGCACTCCTGTGACAATATCTCTGGCCCTCTCTGCTTTGATGAGCTCACCTAGGTCCTAGTCAGTGCTGCCTGGTGGTGTGATTCTTTTCTATTATTCTCCTGATGACTACCTTGAAGGTGTTCTTACTGCTATGTGAGAAGGAGTGTAATGGGGACTGATTCATCTGCTTGTTCATCTTGATTAGTGTTTTTTGGTGTTCTAGTCGAGCTGGTTTGGGTGACAGAGCTGACATTGTTTATATACAGTTGTGGGAGACAAAAAGTGCTTCTGAACAGAAGGTGTAGCCTGCATGAGATTCGGGAAAAGCTGGAGATTCATCATCTACTTACTGAGTCTGCACAACTTGTGGGTGGTTTAATGCTAGTGTAATAACTTAGTTCTGTTGGATGATGGTTTTTCATTTTTTTTGTGTTTTATGCTTGGTTACCTCCTCTTGGGTTGTATGTGCCTTCTTCTTGGGTTTTCTTTTGTCTAGACCTCTTAGTTAGGTCTCCCAGTTTTCTTTTATAATCATGTAAAGGATTAGGGGGTACACCTCATGTATCTAAAGTTTTGGTATCATCAATAGAAACAGAGTTTTTTTGCTGACCAAAAAAATAGTGTCGCATGCTATACCTACGATCTCCTCTGTAAGGATGATCATAATGGTATATGTTTGGTGTATATTGTCTAACCATCTTGTCAATGTCTTGTAGTTAGGGCCTAAGGTATCAAACAACTCCTGTGGAGTAAAATGTGGGGCCAGAGGCTTTGGAACCCTAGGGGGATTCTTAGTTGTTGTAGGCTTCATGCATGTATTCTTATATTATATTTTAATTATTTATATAAGTTTTAATATACATTTTTCATGTCTAAAGAAATATAATGAGTCATTTGGGCCACCCAATAAATCCACCTTCTACCTCTTCAAATGTGATGGCATATGGGTGATCATATAGGAGAGGTGTGTCACTCATTACTATAAATACATTTATGACTCTTACATGAAAGTGATTGGCAGGAAGTAGAATACCATGAACCACATCGACGATAGAAGCTTTGGCATCTACCACGATATTGTCTGATGGAACATCGACAGCAAGACGATATTTTCTGTCCACCTAAAATTTTATGAGAAACATAAATATTGACTTGATGGATTATTTTATCATGATTATAAATTAACTTGAATTGAATCTTATCCCATCCATACAATGTGGGTCCAAAGGACTACTCCTAATGCACTCTGTGGGCGAGCGATGAACAACATATGTGACTACTAGAGAAGGTTGTGTTGCTTGAGAAGTCTTGAAATTCTCCAAGGCCACATATCTCAATCTTTGCACATACTTGTGATCCACTTCTCCTTTCATGACATGTTTGTACTTTTACTAGGATGTGCCCAAAAAAATCCCATACCCATCTCCAACGCCCCTAACACGTCTAGCATGCTCTTTTTCCCCTAGAGCAACGGTCAATTCATCTTGTGTGCCCTGAGGGGTGAACTTTTTCTCCTTTATTTGAACATCCAACTCCAATTAATTATCATCAAAACTGACTAATCAGTAAAACTTACAAATCCACTAAAAAAAGAACATGGACATATTGTGAGACCAAGAAATTTATCATTTTTGAAGCCACCTCCTATGTTGCTTGGATAAAGATTTCCCCATCTTTATTTTTCCATACATCTATCCACTCAATATAGTGAGGCAACCTTCTAGAAGCACTAGAAGACTCACTAGTGGAAGGAGTAGAAGTAGAATGCCCTTGCTCTTGCTCTTGCTCATGCTCTCGTTGTTTCTCTTATTGTTGCTCTCTCATTAGGTGGCGCTTAAAATAACTACCTGAACCCAACCAGTGGTTGTGCACGTTTTTACCTATCTTTTTAGCCTCATGAAGGGCTTGATTAATCCAATAAAGAAATATTGTTAAGTAACCATAAGAAATCATAAAAATTTAATTAATTCAATACCTTGAACACATCTATTTTTCTCCATTGAACAAACTCATTACAATCATTTTTATCAATATAGTTCCATTAATGATACGAGTCATGATCCTTCTTGTCTCCAAAGATGTAGTCTTTTGTGAGTATTGTCTGATGATCTCTATGTCTTCTCCTGACGAACTGCATAATAAACTTGTGATGTAACTTTTTATCAAGTTCATACCGGTCCTAAAAAGGTTCAACATTCAATATTATTTAGAAATGTTAAAAGAAAGAATAGGAAAAAGACTATAAAAATATAACTACATTTATCTCACATCTAACTCCCTCTAGATGAGGTCTTCGTGGATAATACTCACTTGTCTCCCATCCTAACTAAGGAGAGGCACTTTTCTTCGACCAAGGATCACACAATAGATGACAAAATCTTTAGTAATCAGTGTGCCTACTTCATTGAATTCAATGACACCCTTCCTCCCTTGTCTATTTGCAACATCTTTCATCATAATTATCCCTCTAACTCTATTATGTTTTTATTTATCAGCACCGTTAGCACCCTAATCATGATGCTCAGGATCCTCAAACTCATGATCATTGTGCTCCTGGTCAAATGCCACCTATAAAATCAAAAGTAAACATATAAAAAAAGTCATATCACATATAAAAAGTCAAATCACATATAAAAATACAGATCACATATGAAAGAGTCAGATCACATATGAACAAATAAATATTTTATATAATGCAGAATAAGCCAGATCTCATATGAATAGTACACATTAAACTAATATCCCTTCTATATGATCTTCACATGTATAGTCATCTGTGTTAGATTCAAAATTTACACTTGGTAAGCCAACATAAAATGGACTACAGTCATCATACTTGTCATAGTACTCTTCTTCATCAATAAGATATGAAATGAACTATCTTTTACCATGAAGAACAACAAACTAATTTTCTTTTACAGGACCATCAATATAGAATACATGTGATTTTTCCTATGATGCCATGATGAAGGGTTCATCCTTCTCAACTGTCCACTCAAAATACTATTGTGAAACTGAGTTCGTCAACTACAACTCCTTTGTTGTTATCAACCCATTTACATTTAAATAATGGAACGCTAGACTATGTGTAGTCAATTTCCCATATCTCTTCAATGACACTGTAATAAGACATCTTTCGTTCACATGGACTCTTATCCTTGACAATAGAAAAAATCAAAGAAGACGTCTAAAGGGTGACCCCACTATTTTGGATGACACTTTTATCATCTTGATGTTTTGTGTAGTATGAAAATCCATTTATGTCAAACCCTTCGTAAGATGTAACATGGGTCTTTCTCTTATACGTGAGCCATTTGATAGTTTTTGTAACACTATTTGGTATTTGAGATATTTGATTGAATACTTTCTTTTTAAACTGCCTAATAAATTTCATGTGACGCCCTGCGCCACACGAAAGCGAGATTACTTAAAATAGTCGTTGAATTAATACTAATCAACCAAGTTACCAGAAGATATAGGAAATTAAAACCATTATCACATATCCACCACAAGTGGAAGGATATCACATCGGAGTCCACAAAAGTCACATGTACATATAACACCTACCAAAAGATTACTACATAGCACCGTTTACTGGCTCACTAGCGACAACCTGTACATATGATAACATGTTCACATACATACATGCCATATCTGTACAACAATGGCATATAGACAAAATGTTATCTCAATATACAAGATCTAATAAACTCCCCCCCAAGGACTTGAGAGTACATGGATGACAAGTAGGACTCTACTATAAAACACAAGCAGCTTATCCAACCTTTACTCAGCTACTGCTTCTCTTGTTGCTCAGCCTCAACAGCACGATCTCTACCTTTATGTGCTTGACCACCTAAAAGATGTGGAAACCCACAGGATGAGACCAAACGTCCTAGTGAGATATATAACTCTCTGCCAGCATCTATTAAAAGAATAGGTAAAGAATATAGATAACATACTTATCAGGTTGAGTAGCTTCAGCTAAATAATATGTAATAGATAGGTAGCACAGATCAAGCAAACTAAGCAGTTAACCTTGAGTAGTAGAACAATTATTACTTTAAGAAGGTTTATGAAGAACATGTATAACAGTTGATTTCTCTTACATCATTATAATTTATGAAATCAGTATAAAGATAAGGCAAAGAGGTCAACCGATGTTATTAGTATTTGACCCTAAGCAATTATACTATACGCATGTGTTACGTCTTTTATTATACCTTGAGAAGATGAGATATACCACTCATGCTCCAACTTACCACTGCTAAGTCAAAATCATAGGATGCCCTGAGAGCCAATCATAGGATGATTGGTGGGATACATTAAGATTGATTTGATAAAGATCAAAGGCAAGCTTCCAATTCTTTCTGGTTCAGTCATATGAGATAATTATAAACAGAATGAATGTCTAGAGAATGACAGTACTCAATGACGTATGCTTTCAGGTTAAGGACCTGAACGATGAGATCATACGGATGCTAAGAGTTTGTACATTCTTATTATGTCCCTAGTCAGATGTCATTGTGGAAGGTAGATAGACAACAATGACACACAAGGCTAGATTGTGATGCTGGTTGATGATAGAATCTTGTTAGTCATGATCTTGAGATATCAAACCAAACACATAGGTACTTGTTAGAGAACAAGTGTACCAGACTGACCCACCGTGAGTTTGACACATGGAACCATGACATGGTAGTCACAGTCAGTTCTCACAGTGATGGTGGTGAATGTGATTCTTTGACCTGAAATCACTACACTCAACACATGTGATTGGGTACACTTTGACATCATCAAACACAGTCCTGAAACATGGGTTGTTATAAAGGTGATGATTGGGTGGCTTTGACACATGGGGCTTTTGAATGGTGAGTGATAGATATGGGATTTGTCCCTCCTGAGGGAGTTTGATATCCATGGCTACTTGATGAGTAGGATTGAGATAGGCGTGCACACATGTGTGAATTAGTATGTGATATTGATGCCATACATATCTCCTTTAATCTACTCTGAGATCAAGAAAGTGAATGAATGTTGACAGGATGACTGCTCTATGCCTTGAGTTCATTCGGGATATCAGTGACAAAGGAATTATACATTCACTGTAACACCATTCACGGATTGTAGGATTGAAAGTTGTTCTCCAACTTTCCTTTTTCACTTGGGTAGCACTGATGTGCGACTAGGCATCGCTCTTTGCTTGTGAAGTCATAAGTGTTATGGACTTTCATTGCCAATGTGAAATGGACCTGCAGGGTCACACACATAGGATTTAACCTAGAAGAGGAGTTTATCCACAAATGATGTATAGATTGATTACTAAAGGAGTTTAGTAGTTCAATTAAACACTCAATCAATTGATAGCTCAGTATCATAGTGTTCAAGGTGTTGGACCGATTGATTGGAGTATTGGATTGATTGAAACTGTGATTGACTGATTTGTACAAGTCTGATGCCCCAACCGATCGACTCATGTGATGAACCAATCGACTCAGAATAGGAAGAATCGACCGGTTCAAGGGTTGAACCGATCGGCTCAACTAATCCAATCGAGATCGTTTGGAAAGTCAGAAGACTATTTTGTAAATATAATTTGTTTCACTTGTACAAATTCGATTTGGACAAGGATTAATATTTGATTAATCGGAAACAAATATGAAAGTCAATTTGAGTTGGACTAGGACCATGAAATGATCGGCTTAGAAGTGAACCGATTGGGTCAGGTGCCCAACCGATCGGTTCATGCTTGAAACGATCGGTTCAGGTGGCGCAGTTGGTTGTTTTGTGGAAAATCTCAAACCCTTCTACTCATGTTTAATCCTGCATTGCCTGGGGTAGAGAACCCTGTCCCATGACCCTCCTATATATAGGGGTATTGGAGGTTTCTAAGGAACAACAACTCAGAACACCAGTTGCTCTGCAAAGTTGTCATTCTCTCATGTTTTGGTAACCGAGAGAGCCCGAGCAAGTGCTACCTGATAAGGGAGGCACAGTAAGGGAAAGACAAGTGCAGAAAAAGAACTGGTTGTAGGAGAGTGTGTCAGTGACTAGTACGTCGACAGGATGGTGTGACTCCTTTCGATTCCTTGTGGGACAAGGAGATCGGAGTTCTCGGTGGTCCGTGTGGACTACTTCAGAGGTGGGAGACTTCTGCCGCTCAGAGGATAGATGTCAATCCCGACAGTCCCGGTGAGACCAGGAGTTGCACAAACACCGTCCAAGACCGGAGGTGAAGACCGCACAAGACGCGAGGTAACGTCTCCGAGCAAGCCTCGGGACAAGGTATGCCTCCACAAACCATCCTTCCTATTTTATAGCCGTTGACATGATTCCTTTAGACTGGGTTTTGGGAGAAGAAATTTTTTTGTTTCCGCTACCTTCTCTGTCTCCCCTAAAACCCAACAGTGGTATCAGAGCCACGTCAACTATTCTATACTTTAGGATTGTCGATATGATCAATTTTGGTTTATCACCTTTATTTATTGCATACGATGCAAATAATATTGGCTTTATGCATGTCCAATCCTAAATCCACAAATCCCAATATACATATATGATATGTAAATGCACTCAATACGCGTCGCCGTTAAACAAGTTTTGTGGTGGATGTATAGCGTGGTTATGGCCAATAAACCCTATGTGTGTGCTTTGTTGTATGTGGTTGCTTGCATCTCGGTCTGTGCACTGATTCCCTATCTCCTATTCCTGATGTAACTCGAGATAACTCGAGATTTCTTTCCTACCTTTGCTCCCCTCGAATGTAACTCGGGGTTTCCCAATACAAATGTAAAATAGGATAGATCTTTTACTTCCTGTTATGTCAAAGAACGGAGGACATCTGACGACGACTAAGACGATCGGTTCAAGGAGTGAACCGATCGATTGGCGATCCAGACGACCGGTTCGAGGAGCGAGACAATCGGGTGGTGGCCATGAGAAGATGTGCGACGACCATGCAAACTGATCGGTTGGAGGAGCCAACTGATCGACTGGTGGCACCCAACCGACCGGCCTGATGGCGATTCGATCAATCATGGAGATGAGTTGATCAAACCCAGAACGGCAAAGCACAGAGTTCATCTTGTACAGGTTACATGTGATGTAGACCTAGATGATCGTGATTCTTCTTGGCTCGAGGAATCACATTAGGATGGCCATAATCATCGCTTTTATCGTTTCACATGTTTTCTATGGGATATAGCATGTATATGATATGTACTATGTATTGTGGTGATTGGATATGTATATGTACCTATAAAACCAAATCCCTCATCTAAATATTAAGTCTTTTATGCCTTCCATTAGCGGCACACAAGAAAAACTTGATCGACCAAGCGTAGGTTACGCCAAAGCATGGTGCGTCGTCTATCTCGTGGAAGTGTGAAGGGTAAACATGTAGGTTCTGCCAAAGCAGGGTGCATGTTTACCGTGTCGACTTTTGGGTTAGACTTAACTAGTGATTCTTAGAGCGTCTAAGCCCAGAGGCACGGAATGTTCATGGCAAGGTGTTGCGCATGTTCATTCATCAAGAGTTTCATATGATGCAATTGGCATGATGGCCTACCTAAATAGTCAAGATTGTGGGCGATCAGCCAAAGCTGACTCATGACTTGATGAAATACGGATCTTGACCCACTAGAAGATTGTATGCTGAAATCTTCCGAATTGATGGTGGGGGCTATCAATTTGAACAAAAATAGTGGGAGTGATAATTAATTAAAGGCCTAATTATATCGTCAGGCCTTTCAAATCAATCAAATATGTCAAAATCGAGTTTTGGAATAAATTGCATGTATTTCCTTTTGTAGTACAAATGACAACACACAACAATCACTTTTCATTGCGATCGGTTCTTGAAAAGGACAAGCTGAATGGGACTAACTTCCATGACTGGTCTAGGACACTGAGAATTTTTCTCACTCAAGAGTGAAAGCTCTATGTCCTGGATACTCCAATTCTAGAGGAACCTGCTCCTACCACACCAAAGGCAGAAAGGGATGCTTATAAGAAGCATTCTGATGATTCCATTGATGTAAAGTGCTTGATGTTGTGCTCAATGAACCACAAGTTGCAGAGACAACATGAGAACATGGGTGTCATTGAGATGATTCAGCATCTCAAGAACATGTATGAAGATTAAGCACGACAAGAGAGATATGATGTCTCCAGGGCGTTGTTTAAGTGTGTCATGACAGAAGGAGATCTAGTTGGTCCTCACATGCTCAAGATGATTGGGTATGTGGAGAACCTGATGAGACTGGGATTTCCCCCGAGCCAAGAGTTCGCTAATGACGTAATACTGCAATCGTTGCCAGAATCCTACAGTTAGTTTGTGATGAACTACAACATGAACAACTTTGACAAGCCGTTGACAGAGTTGTTGGGCATGTTGAGGACAGATGAGACACAGATGAATAAGGACAAGCCTAAGTCTGTGATGATGATCAGCAGTAAGAAAGGCAAGTCCAAGCGCAAGGGCAAGGGAAAAGCTAAGAAGGGTTCTGATGCTAGCCAGGAGCCCAAGTCGTCTTCAAACCTCAAGGCCAAGGGAGGCGTGACCAAGAGAGGCAATTGCCACCATTGTCAAAAAATAGGACATTGGAAAAGGAATTTGAAAACTACTAGAGGGGGGGTGAATAGAGTTTTATAACAATTTTAATAATTAATTAACTCAAACAATCAATCACAAAGATATTGGACAAGGAGACAAGAGTTTAGAGTGGTTCCAACCTTAGCAAATACTAAGGAAGTCAGTCCACTACCCGGTTGCTTACCCAACCGGGATTTGAAAAGAAATTTATTTTATTACCTCGCAAGGATTTTACATAAAATACAATTTCTTTTCCTAAACCCTTCAAGCAGCCTTCACCTAGAAGTAATCGCCCAACCTTGAAGCAGCCTTCACCTAGAAGTAATTGCACCACCTTGAAGCAGCCTTCCTCTTGAAGTAGCTTCCCGTTGCAATAGCCTTCTTGAAGTAGCTTCCCGTGCGATAGCCTTCTTGAAGTAGCTTGAAGTCCACCTTCTCCTCCGAGAAGAACCTTCTCCAAACAGCAGCCTCCAACCCTAGGAGTAGCAAGGAGAATACAAAGAATAAAAGGAACAAGAAGGAAAATAGAAATTACAACTTATCCTTTTAAGCACAAGGCTTGATTTGCCTATATCAAGCGTATTGATCTCCTAACCAATGAGTGTAGAAGTGTAAGTGTTGTGGTAAGGAGATGCTAGCCTATAGGACACGAAATGGGAGCAATGGGAATGAATAGCAAATGTAGGAATTGCTCTATTGCTCAAAACAGTATTGCCAATGTGTATTCAAGCTCAAGTATAGCACAAGTGTAGCTTAAGTGTAATTTGGTGTCCTAAGGCATGTCCTATTTATAGGAATGGCCTATGGATGCTTAAGGACGTTCTAGACAACTTCTAGGGGTTTCTAAGTGCTTAACTAGCCGTTAGGTATAAGTTAGGTGCGTTAGTAACGGCTAGTTGCTTTATTCTGCAGTTGCTGTCAGAGACCATCTCGGTCGACAATTTGTCGACCGAGATACCTACTCGGTCGAAGTTTTGTCGACCGACAGGCTCTCTGGATCAACGTTCATTTGCAACTGCCAACTACCTTGTCAGCTGTGTCTAACGGCTACTTGGGTCATCCTCGGTCGAGAAGTTTGTTGACCGAGAGTGTCTCGGTCGAGGAGTTTGGTCGACCGAGATTGACCCTGTTTCAATCTTTCAATTTAGGCACTAATTAAATGCATGAGTGTGCAAATGTGATCCTATTTAAAAGGGATGACCTATCTAAGTGTGGTGATTGGCTAGGGAAGATCTAACGCTTGATTTACATGAGATCTAAGTACTTGTACATTATATGTTTGTACAAGTTTACAATTGATTACATTGCATGACATTTACAATCATTCAAGCGTATAGTTTCCCTAGAACTTTTTCATCCACTTTATTCCTGCAACACTCAAGTAGCACGTTAGATCAACAAGAATGAAATGTTTGTCATCATCGAAACAAAGGGATTTATCATAATATCCAATTTATCCAACAATCTCCCCCTTTTTGAAGATGACAAACATTTCCTAAAATATAAAATAAGAAAATATAAAGCATGTGAGTTTCATACCTGAGAATTACCTTTTGTAGCCATTCTTGTTTTACAAGTGAGTGCTTGGCCATTAAGATGAAACTCATTTATATTTTTGATTTTATATTCTTTCTCCCCCTTTGTCATTTCAAAAAAATATCCAGTTTGAACAATTTATTTCTTCTCCCCCTTAATTTTATATTAAGCTCCCCCTAAATTTTATATTAAGCTCCCTCTTAAATAGATATTCAATTAGGAACATGGATTCAATATCATATGTGTCTAATTTATCCACAAATTGTTTCTCAATCATTTGCAAAGGATTTTAAGCCTTGAAATGATATGAGATTCCTTTAAGCTTATGATGAATGTGTATTGATTTCTCATCTATCAAGGGATGTTTAGCCCTAAATTAAATGAGGATCCTTGAATCTTAGAGTATATGAAAATGTCTCTAACCAAATGCAAGGGATGTTAGGCCCTGATTTGTTTAAAGAGTTCCTTGAAGTACAAGATCACTCATAGATTTCTTTATATCTAAGAGTAAAAATACTAAGGTATTAACAAGCTTCAAATGATGTTTACAATGTTTTTGTAAGCTTCTTAATCAAATAGTCAAATTTGTTGTTATAAGCTCCCCTCTTAATCTTACAATTTAAAGCAATTTAAAACTTCTAAGGTCACAAATGATTTTATATTTTGATTTTGACCGTATCAAAAGTATACTAAGATTAAGTACAATAAGATGATGTCCAAAATTATTATCTATTATGTCAAGATGCTTTTATGCTAATGACATTTGCAATTTTTTGAATCATAATGATCATTCATGGTTTGTATATATGAATCAAAGCTTATTTTAAACCAATGAAACATAATGATCAAGATGAAGCATATCTATGATAGAACAATTGAAGCATGAAATTTAACCCATGGTTTTTATGTAACTAGGTCAAGGAATACTTAGAATGGACCTATATGATTCAAGTGAAGGCATGTTGCAAATATCAATGTATGATTTTTCTTAAAGATTCATTCATAATTCCAATTAAATTTATAGCAGACTGAGCTAGTCGGTTTCCAGAAACTTATTCGGTCGAACTCTTCTCAACCGAAATATTTTCGGTCGAAGTATTTCTCGACCGGGAATGTTTCTGCAAATTTCATTCAGCAATTTGTATGTTTTATGTATAAGTTATAGGTGTCAAATCCTATTTACTTCTTGTTTTCAGATAATATACTTTAAAAGCATTTTTCCTTGAATCCTTACTTTTTATTACTTAGAACAAATAAATGGATAAAACATTTAAAAAAAAATTGTTCTAAAGAAACATAGTTATTGAAATATAATAATCATGATGCTATAGAAAGGTAGAAGCATATCCATAGTGCAATAATTTAAATTGCAACACATACATGGTTCATGTATAGATATTCCAAGGATTACTTAGGAAAACCATGTAAATTATGATAAAACAGTAATTTCCTTGGTTAAGCTAATCATGATTTTTCAGTTTTAAATCCAACCATTGAGAGTAAACCAAAATAGTCTCATATAAGTTTTCAATTTTAAGACAAACTTTTATAACTGATCATGCCGAAGAAACTTTTCAAACAATGAATAAAGTTTGTTCAAGATTAGTCTTCTTACAACACTTTTTGCAATATGTTTAAGGATTTTCTACTCATAATGTAAACGATCAATATGTTTTGCTACAAAAATTGTTTTCCAAGATTTTATTTTTGATTTGCATGTTAATTCAATCATCAATAACAATTTGATAGAAAGCTAGGTTGATTGAAAAACCATTTCAGAAGATTTATGTCAGACTTGACAACAGAAGCCTGCTCGGTCGACCATTTCTCGACCGACAGATCCCTCGGTCGACAGTGTCTCGACCGAGAAAGGTTCTGTGTTGTTTCAAACCTGTTTTCAAATATTGTTTATAATTAAAAGCAAAAGTATGAAAGTTAAAGCTTGATTTAGTTAAGATATTTAAATATCAAAGCAACATTTAGGTTAAATCTCAACTAATCATATACATTTTGTGAATCCAAACTAAACAAGTAGTTTAAGATGTATATTTGGAAATTTAATTTCTTGGAGTAACTTGGTGTCCTATTGTGTTAAGTTGAGATAGACATATAGATATACAACTTAGAGTCTTTGGTCATATCTCAACTTAATTTTATCCATTTAGTTTGGGGGTTTTGGAACCCATACTAACTCAACATTCTTTTTCTTGTATGGGCATGAAAAAGAGTAATGTCCAAGACGTGAGCAATAATGGCAACATATAGAATCAACCTCAAGTCTTTTTCTATGGTTTTGTTCTAGGTTGTTCTTTGGTACAAATGTAGCTTTATGTGCTCGTGTCTTTCTCCAACTAGGTTGTTGATGAGATTTCCCTTTGGGCTTATAACCTAGTCCTCTTCTCCCAATTTGATGATAGGAATCATCCAATATTCTATCAAGGATTCCATTGTTGCTTAACCTACTAACTTCTTGTTGCAACTTAGCAATCTCATACATTCTTTTCTTAATATCTAGTTTTGCTTGATCTAGATTAGATAATAAAGAATTCCTTTCTTTCACTATATTATCATAATCTAGATGTGTACACAAAACAGGTTGTTTTTGAAGATCATTTAACTTTGCAAGTAATCCAACCTTTTCTTGATATAGAAGATCATAATTTGTTTCTAGAGTAAAAATATTCACATCACTACTACTTAAAGATGATTTCAAAGTACGATTTTCAGAAACAATGCTATCTTTCTCAAAACCAAGATTATTCAATTTAGCATATAAATCTTCATTTTCGGATGTAAGAGCAAGAAGTCTAGCATTTAACTCATCGTTTGTTTTACTAGATTTCTTTAATTTCTTCTTGCACTCAATATACTTATTGTGTGTTTCTTCAAGACTAGAAATTAGCTCTTCTTTTGATAAATCAAGAAGGCTTACCTCTTCTTCTTCTTCTTCTTCATTGGTTGTAGCAATGAGACAATTTTTGTGGACCTCTTTCTTCTTTTCTCTCCATGGACAACCGATTGTTGTATGGTTTGTTCCTAAACACCAATTGCAGCTTGTTGAAGGTTGGTCCAAGTTGCTCCTTTGCCTGCGGTTGTAGTCACCTCCACCCTTCATTCTTCAAGACCTGGTTAGGGTTCCTTGAAGCATGCTCTGGTACCAATTGAAAACTACTAGAGGGGGGGTGAATAGAGTTTTATAACAATTTTAATAATTAATTAACTCAAACAATCAATCACAAAGATATTGGACAAGGAGACAAGAGTTTAGAGTGGTTCCAACCTTAGCAAATACTAAGGAAGTCAGTCCACTACCCGGTTGCTTACCCAACCGGGATTTGAAAAGAAATTTATTTTATTACCTCGCAAGGATTTTACATAAAATACAATTTTTTTTCCTAAACCCTTCAAGCAGCCTTCACCTAGAAGTAATCGCCCAACCTTGAAGCAGCCTTCACCTAGAAGTAATTGCACCACCTTGAAGCAACCTTCCTCTTGAAGTAGCTTCCCGTTGCAATAGCCTTCTTGAAGTAGCTTCCCGTGCGATAGCCTTCTTGAAGTAGCTTGAAGTCCACCTTCTCCTCTGAGAAGAACCTTCTCCAAACAGCAGCCTCCAACCCTAGGAGTAGCAAGGAGAATACAAAGAATAAAAGGAACAAGAAGGAAAATAGAAATTACAACTTATCCTTTTAAGCACAAGGCTTGATTTGCCTATATCAAGCGTATTGATCTCCTAACCAATGAGTGTAGAAGTGTAAGTGTTGTGGTAAGGAGATGCTAGCCTATAGGACACGAAATGGGAGCAATGGGAATGAATAGCAAATGTAGGAATTGCTCTATTGCTCAAAACAGTATTGCCAATGTGTATTCAAGCTCAAGTATAGCACAAGTGTAGCTTAACTGTAATTTGGTGTCCTAAGGCATGTCCTATTTATAGGAATGGCCTATGGATGCTTAAGGACGTTCTAGACAACTTCTAGGGGTTTCTAAGTGCTTAACTAGCCGTTAGGTATAAGTTAGGTGCGTTAGTAACGGCTAGTTTCTTTATTCTGCAGTTGCTATCAGAGACCATCTCGGCCGACAATTTGTCGACCGAGATACCTACTCGGTCAAAGTTTTGTCGACCGACAGGCTCTCTGGATCAACGTTCATTTGCAACTGCCAACTACCTTGTCAGCTGTGTCTAACGGCTACTTGGGTCATCCTCGGTCGAGAAGTTTGTCGACCGAGAGTGTCTCGGTCGAGGAGTTTGGTCGACCGAGATTGACCCTGTTTCAATCTTTCAATTTAGGCACTAAGTAAATGCATGAGTGTGCAAATGTGATCCTATTTAAAAGGGATGACCTATCTAAGTGTGGTGATTGGCTAGGGAAGATCTAACGCTTGATTTACATGAGATCTAAGTACTTGTACATTATATGTTTGTACAAGTTTACAATTGATTACATTGCATGACATTTACAATCATTCAAGCGTATAGTTTCCCTAGAACTTTATCATCCACTTTATACCTGCAACACTCAAGTAGCACGTTAGATCAACAAGAATGAAATGTTTGTCATCATCGAAACAAAGGGATTTATCATAATATCCAATTTATCCAACAGAATTGTCCACTCTATCTGGAAGAACTAAAGAAGAAGGAGTTGATATACGTCTCCACCTGAAGGTGTCATGAAATAAACTTGTAACATTTTTTTGAGGTATATGATACCAAGATATAAAATGTAAAGCACTCAATAAATGGGGCAAGTGTTGCCGCCATAGATAGGAGTACTTTAGTTTATTTTCATCCTTGAAGGCATGTAATAGAGTTATGAACTGCTATTTTCCAAATGAATAGAAACATTTTAATTTTTGCATATTGTATGACAATAATAGCAATTAATAAAGTTGATGTTTCAATTTCAAAATATATGATCTTTTGTGGCAATGCCTTGTTTATCTTATGGTACTTGGTATGCATAAGATAAAATGATACCTAAAAGTTATTGATAACTCAAACAATCAAATTAGCATAAATCATGAGAAATTCATTTCTAGTTTCCATATGATGGATAAATCTAGACTCTTTTGGTTAGAGAACTAGTAAGAGACGTGAATCTCTTGGACATGATTAATCAATCTTCACTAAGGTAGTGGGAGAATGATTATCCTATTAGGTATAATATATGTGATGTATTTACATACCTATTAGAGGAAATGCTAATATTTCAAACAGTGTTTAGAGAAATACTAATATGAATATCCTGGAGTGATTCATGAATATCATGGATGAAGTACGAATTTGGTGAAGTGTTAATTCTTGATGAGATCAATGAATGAAATACTTAAACCAAATGTTTGAGAACCTTGTGAGTGATTATGATAGTGTATCACAGTGAACTCATGATTAAGGCATGGTGATGTCTAAATCAAAAGGAGTCATACTCTAAGGAGTTAGAGGATGATTATCAAATAACTAATTTCTTCTTAAATAAAGAATACCCCACATTAATAAAGGACATTAAGAATCATAAGGAGTTGTGAGTTCTTATATCCTTAATAGATATACCTCGATTATCTATGTGATGAGTTGGTCATGTGATGAATCAACTATCTAGATGAAAATGAGGAACCGGATTTTGAGTTATGGTCTATGACCATTACATCCTAAATGACTTCCATGTGAACCATAAGGTATGACCTTGATGGTAGCACACATTGGGATGAAATCCATAAGTACGAATGAGTCTTAAGCGTTAAGACACATGGATAACATTTTGAGAAGGATGATGCTTGTTGATTGCAACTTAATGACTAAGAGATTTGGCATACGGATACTAAAATTACATTCCTGTAAGGAATAAAACAAGGATGTGTACGTGACACAACCTAGAAGGTTTATGAATCCATTAATGCAAATGAAGTCTATAAGTGACAATGGACTAATCAATGTGATTGATTGAGTACAAGCAACTCAGAACTGTGATCTTTACTTTGATAATATAGTCACAAGGTTTGACTAATATGTCAAAGATAAGGAGAGATCTGTGATTTAGTGGGAGCGTATTCACATTCCACATGTTGATGTGAAATGGAAATGTTCTAGAATGGAAATCCAAAGTGGAAATTATCTTTAGGGAAGATAAAGACGTTTCCTATGTGATAGGGATAGAGATATATAGATATAGTTCTCGAAAACCTCTTGACCTAAAAGGAGAGAGCATATATTGGCAATCTATACTGAAAGGTTCAGTATGCACAGATTCAGTGGGAGAAAACTTATCCATGTTACATGGAGTTAGCATCCCAAGGCCAAGTGTTCAATTCTTATGAAGAATGGGAACACTAAGAATAGATATGGATCTATCATGTATGAAATCATCCCATTATCTTGCATGTATGGATATAGCAAGAATAAAATTCATTTATCATCTTGTATGTAGGACATGACAATATGATATGCTCATCCTGATAACTCATATGTAGGACATGACGAGTGGATGTTTGTCTAATTCCAGTAAGGGTTACTGGAATACCATGAGAACTTGATAAGTACTTGTGAAGTACTAGTTCTATGGAAATAAGGAAGGGTTCACTGTAAAGAGTTACATTGATGCGAACTTCTGAAAAGGACAGAAAATAATATTGGAAATGTTCCAATAAATCCATTTAAAAGGAAATGTCGAGTATCTGTGTGTTAAAAAATAGCAGTGGATACTATATGGATCTGGAAGTTCATGAGATGAACTTATATTATTTCAGTCATTGATGACAAGTTAGGAGTGCTTGATCATGCAATGTGGCTAAAGGTTAGCAAAGGAATACTAGATCACATATTACGGCAACTCCATCTCATATGTGTGATGTACAGCGAAGAGATGAGAGACATGCAGTTAATACCAACTTTGGCAAGGTGTTTCCATGACTCACTATGCTAGCACTAGAGCATAGTAACATGTGGGACATATTTGAAGATCACTATGAATATGATTCAAGGGTGATTGGCTCGCAGTGCAAGTGGGAGTCTGTTGGTATGTATGCCCTGAGAGCCAATCATAGGATGATTGGTGGGATACATTAAGATTGATTTGATAAAGATTAAAGGCAAGCTTCCAATTCTTTCTGGTTCAGTCATATGAGATAATGATAGTTTGACATATGGAACCATGACATGGTAGTCACAGTCAGTTCTCACAGTGATGGTGGTGAATGTGATTCTTTGACCTAAAATCACTACACTCAACACATGTGATTGGGTACACTTTGACATCATCAAACGCAGTCCTGAAACATGGGTTGTTATAAAGGTGATGATTGGGTGGCTTTGACACATGGGGCTTTTGAGGGGTGAGTGATAGATATGGGATTTGTCCCTCCTGAGGGAGTTTGATATCCATGGCCACTTGATGAGTAGGATTGAGATAGGCGTGCATGCATGTGTGAATCAGTATATGATATTGATTTCATACATATCTCCTCCAATCTACTCTGAGATCAAGAAAGTGAATGAACGTTGACAGGATGACTGCTCCATGCCTTGAGTTCATTCGAGATATTAGTGACAAAGGAATTATACATTCACTGTAACACCATTCATGGATTGTAGGATTGAAAGTTGTTCTCCAACTTTCCTTTTTCACTTGGGTAGCACTGATGTGCGACTAGGCACCGTTCTTTGCTTGTGAAGTCATAAGTGCTATGGACTTTCATTGCCAATGTGAAATGGACCTGTAGGGTCACACACATAGGAGTTAACCTGAAAGAGGAGTTTATCCGCAAATGATTTTTAGATTGATTACTAAAGGAGTTTAGTAGTTCAATTAAACACTCAATCAATTGATAACTCAGTATCATAGTGTTCAAGGTGTTGGACCGATTGATTGGAGTATTGGATTGATAGAAACTGTGATTGACTGATTTGCACAAGTCTGATGCCCCAACCAATTGGCTCATGTGATGAACCGATCGGCTCAGAACAGGATGAACCGACCGGTTCAAGGGTTGAACCGATCAGCTCAACTGGTCCAACTGAGATCGTTTGGAAAGTCAGAAGACTATTTTGCAAATACAATTTGTTTCACTTGTACAAATTCGATTTGGACAAGGATTAATATTTGATTAATCTGAAACAAATACGAAAGTCAATTAGAGTTGGACCAGGACCATGAACCGATCGGCTCAGCAGTGAATCAATCAGCTCAGGTGGCCCAACTAATCGGTTCAGGTGTGAAACGATCGGCTCAGGTCCCCAACCGATCAGTTCATGCTTGAAACGATCGGTTCAGGTGGCGCAGTTGGTTGTTTTGTGGAAAATCTCGAACCCTTCTACTCCTGTTTAATCCCGCATTGCCCAGGGTAGAGAACCCTATCCCATGACCCTCCTATATATAGGGGTATTGGGGGCTTCTCAGGAACAACAACTCAGAATACCAGTTGCTCTACAAAGTTTTCGTTCTCTCTAGTTTTGGTAACTGAGAGAGCCCGATCAAGTACTACCTGATAAGGGAGGCACAACAAGGGAAAGACAACTGTAGAAAAGCAACTAGTTGTAGGAGAGTGTCTCGGTGACTAGTACATTGATAGGAGGGTGTGACTCCTTCCTATTCCTTGTGGGACAAGGAGATCGGAGTTCCAGGTGGTCCGTGTGGACTACTTCAGAGGCGGGAGACTTCTACCGCTCAAAGGATAGCTGTCAATCCCGACAGTCCCGGTGAGACCATGAGCTGCACAAACACCATCCAAGACCGGAGGTGAAGACCGCACAAGCCGTGAGGTAATGTTGTTGAGCAAGCCTCAGGACAAGGTATTCCTCTACAAACCATCCTTCCTATTGTATAGACATTGACGTGATTCCTTTAGACTGGGTTTTAGGAGAAGAAATTTTTTTGTTTCCGCTTCCTTCTCTGTCTCCCCTAAAACCCAACACACAGGGCCATCAACATTATCATACTGTAGTGAAAGGCTATCACCACAATTGCACTTCTATGGGATATAAATCCCTCATCACATCATTGGAGGATAACACCTCTCACTAGGCTTTAAGCCTTTGCTAGGTCATAAGACCATCACATCATTATGATTTCAACATGCCTTGTCAAGGCTCATAGCCATCACCTTTTACCACATAATTATTATCGTAGCATCAACATATCTATGATATACATTCTACCTACAAGATTAGATCCATACAAGTAGGAGAGAGAAAGTATAATCACATGCCATTCATCCAATGATATCAACAAGTATAGCATATTCTAGGATTAGGGTTAGGGTTTCTCAAAAGACAAATAGGGTTTCCAGGACAATAATCACCACGAGACCTTAGGTACATCAACTCCCACTATCTTGGAGCACACTAGGATTAGTACATCATCATTATCTTGATTAATTAACTATCTAAACAACATTAGGTGTCAACCAACATTTACACGTACATGTGTAACAACCTTACCATGTCACACATATGTTGTGACCATGTACTCATGTGAGTGTACTGACCAACCCTCAAACATGTGTCTCGACCACTAGCAAACCATGTGTCTCGACCATGAACAAAAAAATGTGTCTCGACCATGAACAAAACATGTGTCTCGACCATGAACTAAACATGTGTCTCGACCATGAACAAAACATGTATTTTGACCAAGACTAAATCAAGGCTGTAGTGACCGCCGAGGGCAAACTATCATAGGGGAAAATAACCATCCTCAAAATAGAGATAGGCTATGATCAAAATAGAAGGTTACCACCAAGGGAAACTCATCAAAACCAAAGGAAACAACTCCACACAAAGATGATCACCAAAACCCTAAAACATGTATCATAGAAATCTCCTAGAAAGAACCTTGTTAAGAGAGGTATAACTCACATTCAATACATGCAAAATAGAACCAAAACTCCATGTTTCACTGAGGTAATCGAACCTCATGTATGTTAATGGAAATCATAGATCAACTGGAAAGACAAAACCATCCATCTCACATTCATCTCAAAATCAGCTATAATGAATTTAAGGTTTAGAAGTGCAAGAAAATCTCATAAGATATCATCACAGCTTGAACCCTAAATCATGTTAATATCTTCTAGCATGTTAAGATCACTTTTTAGAGTTTTAAATAGCAACATTCGTGTAAGAAAATTGCAAAAATAGAGAATGTAGAGTGTTATATAATATGTCTTAAGTAGAGATCCAAGATCCAATATCAAAGGCTCCAAGAGAGAAGAAGATACTCCAACTTGGATCAACATTTTGGCCACAAGACCCCTCAAAAGAGAAGAACACCATGGTCAAACGATAGCTCAAGAAGAGAGGGCAAGAAACCCTAGGCTGAACCAAAAGAAGAAAGGAGAAAGAGAAGAAAGTTTCCTCTCACTCAGGTACCACCATGTCAAACATAGTCTATGACCCATTGTGATGAGGAGTTTCTCTCAAGATAGCCACCATGGATGATCCATAGTTGATAGCCAAGAAAGGAGAAGAAGGAAGGTAAGGTTCCAAAGGAAAAACGTGATAAAGAATGTAGAACCACTTACTAAGAATAGAAACCACCAAGAATCACCACAAGGAAGGTGATTAAGCTCCAAAGCACCACATGGAAGGTTGACCGGCCTCCAAAGCACCTAGATCAGTCCTTCTTTGCTCCACCAAGATTCAAGAACAAGCACAAGATAGGGGATAAGAAGGAGGACCGAAAATATCACTTGCATGAAGGACAAAGGGGTTATATACTCAAAGGAGGAGGGAAGTAAGGTAGGTGTGAGGTGTTAACACAAGAGGGCACGAAAGGGACACTTGTCCATCAAGAAAATGGTCACGCAACCAGTAAACATATGCATGTAACCTATGGTGATAAAACCTAAGTGGGTTTAGACCACATGGGTCACCACCACCCTAGAGATTGACACAAAGATCAAGGTACCTTATCTCTACTACTACAAAAGACCACCAAGCAAACCTAGTTGAAACACATCACTAGGAGACAATCATCTCGACCAAACCACATCAAGACCTCCATGGTCAAAATAAGAACCAACTAGGGCAAGTGCTACGATCACAACACACCTCCAAGTAGGGTGTTTGGGTCGCAACACACCCTACATAAGTTCAAGGTTGATACACATCACCAAGGTCAAAACCCTAGAAACCCAAACATCACCATATGATGCCACCTCATTAACCAAGGTCTAACAAAGCGCCCCATATCATCATTCTCTCTCATGATGCTAAAGCACAAGAAACACGCTCAAAATATGAAAAATTCCAAGATATCCCCTCAACTTGGGTAAAATGCAACTTGGTCCAAAATAAGGATACATAGCTCAAACATCATCAAAATAGGACCAAACTAAAAACATAAGCTTGTCATGTGTTCCAAAAATATCTCAAGGGATTAGATTAAGGTTCAAGCATACTTAAGAACTAAGCTAGGTCAGTGGCCTTACAACCATAAACCCCTAACAAGGATTTCTCCTTCAAAATCCTACGCAAAAAGAGAGGGGTACTTCCTATTCATCTCTTCCTCAAGCTCCCACATGGATTCCTCTATGCCACGGTGATGCCACAAAACCTTCACCAACACGATGTCCTTCTTGTTCAACTTCTTGATCCTCTTATCTAGGATCAATGCATGAGCTTCCACATAGTATATATCTAATTCCAACTCAACCTCCATTGGTTGAAGTACTAACTCGGTATCTGGATGGCACTTCCTCAACATGGACACATGGAACACTAGATGCAACCTGTGCAACTCAGGTGGCAACTCCAGATTGTAGGCCACCTTCCCAACACCTGTCACCACAAGGTAAGGTCCCATATATCTAGGAGCCAACTTAACCTTCTTCCCAAACCTCAAATATCTTTGCACGGAGAGACCTCGAGATACACTCTGTCTTCCACTTGGAACTCCAAGGGTCTATGTCGGTTATCTTCATATGACTTTTTATTATCCTGTACTGCTTTCAGATGTTGTTGAATCACTTTGATCTTCTCTATCATTTGTTGTACAAGCTCAGGACCCAAAAACTGATATTCACCAGTCTCGTACGAACATAAAGGATATCTACAATGTCTCCCATACAACGCCTCATATGGTGCCATATCAATGCTCCTATAACAATTATTATTATAAGAAAACTCTATCAGACTGACATGCACATCCCAACTGCCATGAAACTGCAAGACACAAGCTCTTAACAAAGCTTCCAAAGCATGTATCGTTCTCTCAGACTGTCTATCTATATGTGGGTGAAACACAATGATGAACCTTAAGTGTGTACCCAAAGTTGTATGTAAGCAATCACAAAAGTGACTAGTGAACTGAGGACCTCTATCAGATACGATGGTAGCTAGGATTCCATGCAAATGAACAATCTCATCAACATATATTTGTGCAAGCTTTTCTATCGTGAATGTTGTCTTCAAAGGAAAAAGTGCCCTGACTTGGTTAATCTATCAATGATCACCCAAATGGAATCATGACCTTTGGTTGTCCTAGGCTAACTAACCACAACGTTCATTGTAACATGATCCCATTTCCATTGTGGTATAGGCAACGGTTGCAAAGTCCTTGCAGGCTTCTGATGCTCTGCCTTAACCTAACTCTTCAAGCCATGCCACCAATAAAGATTCTTCAAATTATGGTACATCTTGGTGCTACCTGGGTGCATAGCATACATCAAAGAGTGAGCCTCTTCTGAAACCATCTTCCTCAGATTGTCAACATCAGGAACCACAACTTTACTATGGTAACATACTATCCCATCCTATGGCTCATGGAAACCATCACGATTCTTGCTGCCAAACTCTACTCGGATCTGCTAGATCACATATCACTCTGTTGAGCATCTTGGATTTGTTTCTTCAAACGTAGGCTTCACTTGTAATTGTGCTAGAAAACCTGCCAACGTAGACACTTCCAGCTGGACATTCACCTGACATAAGGAGACCAACATGTCTCACTTATAGCACATCAAAGAGTACAATAGTGCCTTATTTGTAGATGATAATGAAGAGGATTTCTTACTCAATGCATCTGCCATGACATTTGCCTTCCCTGGATGGTAATCTATAGTGAAATCATAGTCCTTGATTAACTCCATCCAGTTATGCCACCGCATATTCAACTATTACTATGAAAAGACGTACTTGAGGTTCATGTGGTTGGTGAAAATATAGCACTTGTTGCCATAAAGGTAGTGCCTCCAGATCTTCAAGGTGTGAACCACCACTACAAGCTCCAGATCATTGGTGGGATAGTTCTCTTCATGCTTCTTGAACTGTCATGATGCAAAAGAGATCACATTCTTATCTTGCATCGGCTCACAACCCATACCATTCCTCGAGGCATCACAAAAGACAATATAGCTTTTTTCCCTACTCTGATAGCATTAGCATGGGTGCACTAGTCAACTTCTCCTTTAACAAATGGAAGGTAGGCTGACACTTGTCATCTCAGACAAAAGGTACATCCTTCATTGCCAATTTCTGTAGGGGTAACTCTGTTGGCATCTTTGGATGTTCTCACTCTATCATATATTCAACCTTCTTGGGGTCCACACAAACACCCTCAACAGATATCATGTGCCAAGAAAGGACACTTCCTTCAGCCAAAACTCACACTTATTGAACTTTGCATATAATTGGTATTGTATCAACAAATTCAATGCATGGCGTAGATTTTTTCACGTTGTTGGCTGTCTCTAGAGTATATCAAAATGTCATATATGAACACCACCACAAATTGATCAAGATACGGCCGAAACACCCTATTCATCAAGTCAATGAACGTTGTCAGTGCATTGGTTAGCCCAAATGACATAACCACAAACTCGTAGTGACCATACCTTGTCCTAAAAGCTGACTTTGGTATGTTGACCACTTTAATCCGCAACTAGTGAATCCTTATATGGTGTCTGTGCTATCGGATGGGTACCCATTACTAGATTTATCTCAAAATCAATCTCTCGAGGTGGGGGAACACCGAAGAACTCATTTGGAAACACATCCTCAAACTCACGGACAACTGGCACTTCCTAGATACTAGGGCCCTCCACCTTGGTATCTATCACTTGTGCCAAGAACGGATCACAACCTTGCCTCATCAACTTCTCTTCCACCATCACTGACACCAAACACATCGGAAGGATTTTCCTATCTCCTTGGAAGACCCACGTCACATCATCATTGACAAACGTCGCTACCTTGGAACTATAGTCCAAGACCACATGATACTTCTCCAAGGTATCAATTCCAAGGATCACATCGAATCCATGCATGTCGAGTGTTATGAGGTACACTTGTATGAGATATCCTGAAAAAGAAAGGACATGGGAAGGATGCACCTCCCACAGCTTTGCAGAACCAACCAACGGGGTTTCTAAAAAAAGGTTATCATGTCCACGAATAACATGAAAAGAATAGATAGCAATAACTTCTCGAGTGATAAAAGAGTGTATCACACTCGGGTCAAACAAAATAGATATAAAGCAAGAAGGAGACAAATCACAATGAAATAACTCCATCTGACATGTTACAACTAGCGGGTTGACCACTCCTTCCGTCTTACTAATGGCGTAAAATTGATATGTTGCCTATTGTCATCCCCATCCTCTGCTGGCCTATCCAGAAGAATCATGTTGTGACACATGTCCATGTCCTCGGCCTCCACTGCTACTAAACTACTGCCTTTGTGAACCCTACTCACTCTATCTTAGCTATTGGGTCACCTCATCATCCTTCACTAGACATGACCACCTCAGATGCCCTACTTGTCCACACTTGTAGAAAGTCCCGGTATTGTATTTTGGCCTAGACTGACCCATCACTAACACTAATGTTGTGTTGTGGGCTCCAAATGGTGGAAAACTACGGCCTCTGCCCTTACTCAGTGACCACTGGGTATGAACACCTAACCTTTGTTGTGATTGTGGTGCTGAGAACCTAGGCTTATTGAAGCCTCTAGATAATTGTCCTTGATGCTGGGTAGGCCTCTGCTTGACCTTCATCTTATGCTTCTCCATCATTGACTGTTCCACCCTCCTGGCGGATTATACAAATGTAGTGAACTTCTCTCTGTTCTCTAGGAATGACACCGACATTGTCAACTCTGTACTCAAACCTTTCTAAACCATCTAATCCTCTCCTTGCCTGTAGAAGCCATGTGAGGACAAAATCTCAAAAGCTCCATAAACTTGACTTCATACTCATTGACTATCATGGATCCCTTCCAGATTTTCTCAAACTGGTTGATCTTCTCATCAAGATAGGTCTCCAGAAAGTACTGACTCACAAACTCCTGTCGGAACTCTTCCCAACTAATCACAGTGAAAACTACTAGAGGGGGGTGAATAGAGTTTTATAGATAATTTTAACAATTATCAAACTCAAGCAACCAACCACAAAAATATTGGACAAGGGGACAAGGATTTAGAGTGGTTCCAACTTTAGCAAATACTAAAGTTGTCAGTCCACTACCCGGTTGCTTACCCAACCGGGATTTGGAAAGAAATTAATTTTATTACCTCACAAGGACTTTACATAAAATTACAATTTCTCTCCCTAAACCCTTCAAGCAGCCTTCACCTAGAAGTAATCACCCAACCTTGAAGCAGCCTTCACCTAGAAGTAATTGCACCACCTTGAAGCAGCCTTCCTCCTGAAGTAGCTTCCCGTTGCAATAGCCTTCTTGAAGTAGCTTCCCGTGCGATAGCCTTCTTGAAGTAGCTTGAAGTCCACCTTCTCCTCCTGAGAAGAATCTTCTCCAATCCGCAGCCTCCAACCCTAGGAGTAGCAAGGAGAAATACAAAGAATAAAAGGGAACAAGAAGGAAAATAGAAATTACAATTTATCCTTTGAAGCCCAAGGCTTGATTTGCCTAGATCAAGCGTATAGATCTCCTAACCAAGTATGTGAACTTGTGATTGCAGTGGATAGGAGATACTAGCCTATAGGACACGAAATATGAGCTAAGGGATGGAATGGCCAATTGTTAAAATGCTCAAATTGCTCTCAAACAGATTGCACGAAGTATGCTCAAGATTTCTCAAGTGTAGCAAGTGTAAACAAGTGAGTTTAGGTGTCCTATGGCTTGTCCTATTTATAGGAATGGCCTAAGGATGCTTAAGGACGTTCTAGACAACTTCTAGGGGTTTCTAAGTGCTTAACTAGCCGTTAGGTACAAAGTTGTTGCTTTAACAACGGCTAATTAATTAATTCTGCAGTTGCTGTCAGAGACCATCTCAGTCGACAAATGGTCGACCGAGATACCTACTCGGTCGAAATTTTTTCGACCGACAGGCTCTCTGGAATAAGTGATTTGCAACGTCTTTCATCAACTGCTAACTAACTTGTCTGTTGTGTCTAACGGCTACTTTGGATCTTTCTCGGTCGAGAAGATTGTCGACCGAGAGTGTCTCGGTCGAGGAGTTTGTCGATCGAGATTGATCATGTTTCAAGGTTTCAATTTAGGCACTAATTATGTGTGTGAGTGTGCAAAAATAATCCTATTTGAATGGGATGACTTGTCTAACTGTGGTGTTTAGCTAGGGAGAATCTAACGCTTGATTTACATGCAATTCTAAGTACTTGTACATTATAATTTTTGTACAAGTTTTTACAACAGTGATTACATTGCATGAAAATATAAATATGTAAGCTTGTAGATTTTCCCTTGTTACTTTGTCATCCTGCACACTCAAGTAGCATGTTAGATTAATAAGAATGAAATGTTTGTCATAATCAAAACAAAGGGATTTATAGATGTCCATTTATCCAACAATCTCCCCCTTTTTGAAGATGACAAACATTTCCAAAATATAAATAAAGGAAATAAAAAACATATGAGTTTCATACCTTTAGATTACCTTTTGTAGCTTTTTCTCTTGTGTATAAAATGTGTGCTTATTATTCCCCATGAATTATGGAACATGAAATCCAGATCATTTGGGAATATAGCAACTTTCAATGTAAAGCCAAGAGTTTATTTATGAAACTCATTAATTGAGTTTTACATAATTACTAAGTTTTAGTTTTATATTTATCTCTCCCCCTTTGTCATTTCAAAAAGATAACCGTTAAGAATAAAAACTCCCCCTTAATTAGATATCCCATCAAATCTAATGAAAAAGATGTCCATTTAAAAGCCAAAAATGTAAATAAGAGTTTTTGTTTAAGTAGCACAAATATCAAAGAAAACATCCTCCAAAGGAGTGATAAGCAATTGCTTCCGAATGTTGTTAAATTGATCTAGTGGAAGCAGTTTTGTAAAAATATCAGCCAATTGATCTTCCGTATCAACATGATGAAGGGAAACATGATTCTTGGAGATATGATCCCTTAAGAAGTGATGACGGATTTCAATATGTTTAGCCCGGCTGTGTAAAATAGGATTGTGTGCTAAGTTTATGGCGCTTGTGTTGTCACAAAAAATAGGTGTAGATGAAATATTAAAACCATAATCGCTTAACACCTGTTGCATATAAAGAACTTGAGCACAACAAGACCCGGCTGCCATATATTCAGCTTCAGTTGTAGATAGGGCAACCGTATTTTGTTTCTTACTAAACCAAGATACTAAAGCTCTCCCTAATAAGAAACAGCCACCACTAGTACTCTTGCGATCAAGTCGACAACCAGCATAATCCGCATCAGTATAAGCTTTGAAATCCAAGGATTGTCCTTTTGGATACCATAAACCAAAGCAAGTAGTACCGGCTAGATAACGAAGAATTCGTTTAACTGCTAGTAAATGAGAATGCATACGGTGTGATTGAAATTGAGCACAAAGACCAACGGAAAACATAATGTCTGGTCTAGAAGCCGTTAAGTAAAGCAAACTACCAATCATGGCTCTATATAAGGAATCATCAATAGGTTCCCCATTTTCATCCTTATCAATTTTGATAGAAGTATCCATAGGAGTAGTAGCATGTTTGCATTGATCCATCCCAAAACGTTTTAAAAGTTCTTTAGTATATTTTTCTTGGCTTATGAATATTCCGGCAGGTGTTTGCTTAATTTGAAAACCAAGAAAGAAAGTTAGTTCACCCATGGGGCTCATTTCAAATTCTTTTTGCATAATATCACTAAATTGTGTGCACAATGAATCATTTGAAGCTCCAAAAATAATGTCATCAACATATATTTGCACAACTAAAAAATCAGATGTATATGTTTTGAAAAATAAAGTAGAATCTGAATTTCCAATAGAGAAACCATTATCAAAAAGGTATGTCTTGAGCCTTTCATACCAATTTCTAGGTTCTTGTTTTAAACCATAAAGTGCTTTCTTAAGTTTATAAATATAGTCACCTTTTTCTGGAATTTCAAAACCAGGTGGTTTGGCAACATAAACTTCTTCTTGAATGATGCCATTTAGAAAAGCACTTTTGACATCCATTTGATAGAGTTTGATGTTTTTATGGGCAGCAATAGCTAGTAACATTCTAATGGCTTCAAGTCTAGCTACGGGTGCATATGTTTCATCAAAATCTATTCCTTCTTGTTGATTATAACCTTGTGCTACTAACCGAGCTTTATTCCTTATGACTTCTCCTGCCTCATTGAGTTTATTCCTTAAAACCCATTTAGTTCCTATGATAGTTTTGTCTTGTGGTTTAGGAACTAAATCCCATACATCATTTTTAGTGAATTGATTCAATTCTTCTTGCATGGCTATTATCCAATAATCATCCTTAAGAGCTTCGGATATCTTCTTAGGTTCAATGATAGAAACAAAAGCCATGTTTGCAACATCTTTGAAGGAAGACCGAGTTTTGACTTTATCATTTGGATCTCCAATAATCAGTTCTTGGGGATGATCCTTGATAAGCCTAGGTGTAGGTTGTGTTTCAACTTGGGGATTGGATGTAGTAACTTTCTCACTATCATTTGGTATGGTTAAATTTTCGAATTGATTAGTGAGATCAGTGATTTCTAGATTTTCAGATTTTGACTCCTCATGAAAAGAAACATGAATGGATTCCTCAACTTTTCTAGAGATAGTGTTATATACTCTAAAAACTTTGCTAGAAGTGGAATATCCCAAAAAGAATGCTTTGTGTGATTTAGAATCAAACTTGTCTCTATCATCTTTGGTATTTAAAATGTAGCATGTGGAGCCAAAGGTATGAAAGTAGTCAACTCTAGGTTTCTTAGAATGTATTATTTCATATGGAGTTTTCTTCAAATGAGAGTGAACAGTTACTCTATTCAGCACATAACAAGAAGTGTTTACGGCTTCAGCCCAAAAGGTTTTAGGTGTATTGTGTTCAAGCATCATGGTTCTATCCATTTCTTGTAGTGATCGATTTTTCCTTTCAACTATACCATTTTGCTGTGGGGTGTGTGGAGCAGAAAAATTATGAGTGTATCCTTGAGATGTACAAAACTCTTCAAATGTATGATTTTCAAATTCCCCACCATGATCACTTCTAATGGTACATATTTTATTTTGTAAGAGATTTTCAATATTTGAACAAAATTGCATAAAAACATGAATAGTGTCATCTTTAGTTGCAATAAAATGTACCCATGTATATCTACTATAATCATCAACAATCACAAAACAGTATCTCTTACCACCAATTGATTGTGTCCTCATTGGTCCAAATAGATCCATATGAATTAATTCTAATGATCTACTGGTGCTAAGTACATGTTTTGATTTGAAAGATGTTTTGGTTTGCTTTCCCATTGTGCATGGTTCACAGTTTTCACTTTGATCAAAAGATAAAGTAGGCAATCCGCGAACAAGATCATATTTCACTAACTTTTTGATAACATGTGAACTAGCATGTCCTAGCTTTTTATGCCATATTTGTAAGGTATTGTCATTTGCAAGCAAGCATTTTCCCACTACTGTTTTCATAGAGTTAGGTTTAAGAATATAAAGATTACCAACTCTATTTCCTTCATAAACAACATTTGTAGTATTTTCTATTAATAACTTGCAGCAGGTTTTGTTAAATAACACATCATAACTACTATCACATAATTAGCTAACACTTATTAAGTTATGGTGCAAACCATCAACAAGTAGAACATTCTTAATTTCAAGGTTTGTACCAACATTACCTATTCCAACGATTTTGCCCTTACCATTGTCTCCAAAAGTGACTGTTCCACTTTTCTTTTCTTCAAAAGTTTGGAATGCATCCTTGTTTCCGGTCATATGTTTGGAACATCCACTGTCAACCACCCATTCCTGCATTAAAATGTAGATTTTGGTACCCATGTGATGGTCCGATATGGTTAGAATCATTTAAATACAGATTTGTATAAAAGTTCTGAAACAGAAGTCCAGTCGGTCGACAATTGTTCGACCGACATATGTCTCGGTCGACAATTTGTCGATCGAGAAGGTTATTGTATTACAAGCAAAGAAACGCAGAAATTTGCTCGGTTGACCAATTTTCGACCGAAATAGGTGCTGTAAATTTTGATTTGTTAAAGTCATCCAGTCGGTTGACAATACTTCGACCGATCCAAATCTCGGTCAACAATACTTCGACCGACAAGGTTTCTGTTTCAGTACAAAAATGCAGAAAAATAATAACAATATGCATGACACCTTTTGTTTAGTTGAGATAAGACAATATAAATAGCAAAATAAAGCATTTGGTCATATCTCAACTACATTCCACTCTACTAAGTTTGGGGTTTTGGGATCCAAACTAAGTCGGACTCCTTAGTCTTGTAGGGGGATGAAAAGGAATAGTGTCCAAGACGTAAGCAGAAATGGCAAGTAATAGAATCAACTTCATTTCTCTTTCTAGCCATTTTGTTCTTAGGTACAAACCTAGTTTGAGTTCTTTTGGGTTGATTTTTCTTTGGAGCATATCCCAAACCTTTTCTTCCATTGAAAACAGTGCCAACTCTAAGTATGTTATCAAGTATATCTTTTCTTCTTAACTCATAAAGTTCTCTTTGCAACATAGCAATGTCATTCATTTTCTTGTGTAGATCTTTTCTTGCTTGATATAAATCAGAAAACAATGAGTCCTTTTCCTTTACAAGATTATCATAGTCCGAATGGTTACACAAAATAGGCTGAGTTTGAAAATCTTGTAGTTTAGCTAACAATTCAGTCTTTTCTTTAGAAAGAAGATCAACATTTGTTTCTAAAGTGAGTAGCTTTCTAGTACAATCATCTAAAGATGTTTTTAAAGATAGATTCTCAAGATCAGTGTTATTCTTTTCAGAAGAAAGTTCATCTAATTTGGCAATGAGCTCATCATTTGATTTTATAGCCTTCTTTAGTTTCTTCTTGGCATCAATATATTTATCATGAGTTTCTTGTAAGTTAGTAACTAACTCTTCTTTAGGAAGATCAATTAGGCTTACCTCTTGAGAGTCTTCATTGTCTTCTCTTGCCATTAGACATTCCACCTCTTCTCCGCTTTCACTCTCACTTGACTCATCCCATGCAGCTTTGTAGGCTTTTTCTCCTTTCTTCTTGTGTGAGCTTTTCTTTCCCTTCTTTGCTTTGGGACATTCATTTTTGAAATGCCCTTTCTTCCCACATTCAAAGCACCTAGGAGGGGTAGAAGAACTAGAAATTTTGTTAGATTTAAACATTTTGTATTTCTTACCGTTGACGATCAAGGCTTCTTCTCCTTCTTCTTCACTTGACTCCTCACTTTCTTGTGTGACGACTTTTGAAGCTTTGAGAGCCACATCCTTCTTCTTCCCATTTTGACGTTCATGTTCTCTTCTTTCTTCCTCTTCTAGATCTGCCTCATGAGCTTCTAAATTGCTGATGAGTTGCTCCATTTTGAGTCGAGTGAGGTCGTTTGCTTCTTCAATGGTTGTCACCTTTGGCTTGTATTTTGGAGGAAGTGATCGAAGGATTTTTGATGCCTGATCTTCCTCAAGGACAGGTTTTCCTAGGGCACTTAAACCATTAACAATGGTAGAGAATTTTGAAAACATTTCACTAATAGATTCATTAGGATCCATACGAAAATGTTCAAGCTTTGTTTTAAGCAAGCTAATTTTGGAATTTTTGACTTGGACTGTACCCTCATAGGTTATGGACAGTCTATGCCAAATATCATAAGATGTATCACAATTAGATATTCTATTAAATTCTCCTACCGAAATAGAACAATATAAAATACTTCACTACTACAGAAACGGCCTTTGGCGTCGGTCGTTTAACCCCATTTGGCGTCGGTTTCCAACCGACGCCTATGTGGGCGCCGCTAAAGGTCGAACACTTCGGCGTCGGTTTTTTAACCGACGCCTATTTAGCCTATAGGCGTCGGTCGTTTAGTAGATATCTGACGCCAAACAGGGTCCGCGCCACAGAAAATGGCGTCAGCTAGGGCACTTTCTGCGTCGGTTATTCATCTAAAAACCGACGCAGAAAGTGCCCTAGCTGACGCCATTTTCTGTGGCGCGGACCCTGTTTGGCGTCGGATATCTACTAAACGACCGACGCCTACAGTTTAAATAGGCGTCGGTTTGATATGAATATCCGACGCCAATTCCAGGACTGCTTTGGCCACATAAGGCGTCGGTTTATATTAAAAAACCGACGTTGTAGGTCTTTCCTGACGGTTTTCGATAAATAACCGACGCCTATTTATATTTTTTTTTTTTCATATCAGTTTGCAGGCCTGCTGTGGCTAGTCAGCAGGATGAGAACCTGCAGTTCAGTTTTCTGAACTGCAGGTTTACGACATCCATTGATATCAGCCTACAAACAGGCCGCAAACCTGCAAAAGTCACAAGCAAAATTCTACACAAGTACATTCATTCAGACATCAATTCAATTCTCACATTCACACATATAGAAACATTCAAATACATGCATTAACATTCACAAACATTCATTTACAAACATTCATTTACAAAGTATCATTCATTATCACTATCAGCATCCCAATTATATCTTACAGTTGCCACTGTTTGTACAGCTATTGCCCATTCTTCTCTTACTTCATTTAATGCTTCCATCGTATATGGAGCATTTATTTTTTTTAAACGTTTACCTGTAGTGTGGTCAGTTTTAAACACCTGCAAAGAGAATGATGTATATATATAAGTAATAATATAAAAATAATATAAGATTGATATATTGCATACTAACTAATGAGACTATATATAATACCTCATGTATGGTATCGATGTCCAATGCGGCATATTTGATAATCATATGCATAAATCGCATCACATAGTATGCACATGCCCAGCCATTGTCTTGTGTAGCACACTATAAATTGAAACATACAAAATAATACAACTAAGCACAATTCACATCAATAATATATATATTCGAGTCGGGAACTTACTTTTACGTTCTGCCAATTTATTGGCTGGTTCTTTTTCGTTGGGACCGTTCCTCCAGCCTTTTTGAATGCATCTAAACCCCTACATGTTAATATAACACAATAAATTGCATAAGTAAATAGTAATGTAATAAAAGATGTTAACGGATATAAAAATGAAATATTTCTCACCAGAATATTGGCATTCTCATTACGTGTCCAATTTTAGTGTTCAATGTACTCCCCGCAGGATCTAGATAATAAACAGTGAATGTCTCGGGGGCAATAACTAGTAACTCCCAATGTCTACCGCTACAAGTAGAAGTTAACAATTAATAACTCAAAATGCAAAATAAAAATGGAATTTTCTTAAGTCCAAATTATAAATAAAGTAAACATACTTGACATTGAATGGAGCTATTATTATCTTCTTCTTTTGCTGACCAAAAATTGTAAAAGCATCTATACAGTATTGTTGAACATTATCAGGGTCTTTAGCTACCAAACTAATCAATGATGGAATCAAAAATCCCACATGATCAAATGCAAATTGTTTGCAATGATCTTCGACTAGGTAGCTGCAAAACATATAGGCGTATGCATTAATATATAAGAAACCAGATCACCGGAGCTTACACAAGGTATATGGATGTATAAACAAGATCTCACCTTATCCATGTCTCTATCATTGATGTATTCAGCCAATCATACTTAAACAGCTCAATAATATCTTCTATCAATAAAGAGCTATCGTATGATTGACCTGCATAATCTGCATCTAAAGAAATAATTATAGGGCAATGTACATTATGTGCCCGTAGCCAACATGCCATTCCCCTACAAGCAGGACCTAACGGGTATGTTAGGTCAGTTGGAACCCAATCGGGTAATGTGGGAACTGGAAGTGGAGGCCTAGGTGCTCCTGGTGTCTTCTTTTTAACCTGTACATATAATTTCAGATCAGTTGACATCATATATACACATTAACAGTCTAAATCAATGTAAATTTATCTTACAATTTCAGTCGTGTAGATGACATCTGCTTTGGGCCACAATATGACCCCGCCTTCTGCCTCACCAAGTGTATCAATATCCGGGTGGGCATATGGCAATGTAGCTTCTCTCCAATCGGGTAACACACGTATCGGGCTCACACGAACGTAGCCCTGTGGCATTGGAGTCCCGTGAAACATTGCCCCAGGAAGGGACGGGTAAGCCTGCGCCTCTGCGACAACGTAGTTTTGCATTCTTAAGCGGCATGGCTTCAATGCCTACAAATTTACGTAAAGAATATTATACATATATACATATCATCTTGAAAACATAACAACTTGAAAAGACTAACTACAATGTCATAAACAATACTTACAGCAGACGTGCTAGGCGATGGGTCTCCAGGATTACTCGCAGTGTGTGCATCAGGAGAAGAGTGGGTCGCCATAGGCGTATTGGAAGCCTGAGATGCCTGCCACCGCATCAATTCTTCCTTGACCTTCTCAGCAACTACATCGTTGACCTTCTTAGCAACTAAATCCTCAACTCTCTTATTCTCCTATACATGGATAAAAGAAACATTAGATTCTTATTAATGAATTTCCTTTTGCAGTAACATTCTAAAAAAAGAATAGGTTACCTCTTCTTGAGAAAGTCCCGCTCTGGGTTTGCGCTGGGATGGCCCAAAGAATGCTTTGATGCCAACACCAGCGCCGGCACCTCTAACACGTCCAGGATGCTCTGGGTTACCCAGAGCAACTGTCAATTCATCCCTTGTGCCCTGAGGGATGAACGTGCCTTGTTTCCTCTGCTCGTGCAGCTCCCGCTAATCACCATAAACAGAAATTGGTAAGTTAACACCACAAATAATCAATATTCAAACGATTTCTGTAAGAGTTGTATTTTACCATTTTTTCAGCCGCCTCAGCAGTTACAGGCTTCTTTATTTCACCCTTCTTGTTTTGCCTGCCAGCTATCCAGATATCATGGCGAGGAATGGGTGTGGTAGACTCCTGAGTAGGAGCAGACTCCTGAGTAGCCGCAGACTCCGCCTGTAGTCTTTGGCGAACGCTTGCATAGCCTTTTGGACCCATAGTGTGGTCATGCACATTCAGTGCACGCCTTGCTTTTTGTGCGTCACTGAGGGCCTAGTTAGTATGCACATTAATGATTTGGTTAGTAGCACTAAATGCTAATCTTGAATAGGTGAATACAATGTATATTAATTAAATTAGGAGTGACGCCTAATACCTTGAATTCTTCAGATTTTCTTGAAGCAACAAAATTGTCCCAATCTTCTTTGTCCAAGAAGTTCCATTGTTCAAGGGCTGACTTCTTCTTCTTATCACCCTCTTTTATGTATTCTCTATTCAGATTTGTCCTATAATTCCTAAGCATCTTTCCAGCGCGTTGCATCACATTTTTACGATGCAACTTCTCATCCAATGCAAACAGATTCTGTAAAATAGAAATGTTATTAACTAGTATCCAAAATAGAATTGCAAATAATAGAATTTGTAATCTACAAAATAGAATTGCAAATAATAATAACTCACGCATAAATCCTTCCATATCGAGTCTTTTTTCGCTTGAGGAACTTTATGCCAATTGTCATACTTAACACCACAATGGCTCCGAGTGGTACACCCAAGATAGTTCACAAAATTATTGCGGTTCACTCCAATTGGATTTCCTCCATTATCAAACTCCACCGCCAATTTAGATCCACTACCACTTAGCGCTAATAACTTCTTCAACAGAGTGATGCCCCTTTTCTTGTTAAGTGTCTGGTGTTGCGCATCAAGTTGCTCCAGTGCTTCAGTGGGTACAGGTGCATCAACCTAAAATTTGACAAAAATAAAACACACTAATTTAGCCCAATATAGAAATATAGGATATATGACATAACTAGAAGATAATGAATTTTATAGAAATACAGGATATGTTTTTAGAACTTACATTAGTATCCTCGCCATGCTCATCATGGACTTCATGCTCATCATGGACATCATGCTCATCATGGTCAGCCATCTGAAAATGTCATTAAAAAGGCAAACATTTAGCATTTGTATTAACTAGAAAAAGGCAAACATTTAGCATTTGTATTAACTAGAAAAAGGCAAACATTTAGCATTTGTATTAACTAGAAAAAGGCAAACATTTAGCATTTGTATAAACATACATGTCTCTAAAATTGTGATCTTTTATCAATTAACAATCCTTCATTGTGATCTCCACGCACATATAAGTCATCATTAGCTTCAATATTTTGTGAAGTTGGCAACCCAACTGAGAATGGACTGGAGTCATCATACTTATCATAGTACTCTTCTTCATCTATAGGATCTTCAATGAACTGTCTTTTACCATGAAGAACAACCGACCATTTATCATTTGCAGGATCATCGATATAGAATATTTGTTTCGCCTGTGATGCCAATATGAATGGTTCACCCTTCTCGCCGATCTTTTCAAAGTTCACCAAAGTGAAACCCAATTCATCCACTATAACTCCTTTGGTGTTATCAACCCAATTACATTTAAATAGCGGAATTTTGAAATCTATGTAGTCAAACTCCCAAATGTCCTCAATGACACCGTAATATGACATTTTAGCTTCACGTGGACTCTTATCCTTTGCACTTGCAAAGTACATAGTCGACGCTTGAAGAGTGACCCCACTATTTTGGACGACACTCTTATCATCTTGGCGCTTTGTGTAATATGTGAATCCATTAATGTCAAACCCTTCATAAGACATAACATTCGGTTTTGGTTTAAAGGCGAGGCATTTGATAGTTTCTGTAATATCATTTGGTGTTTGAGATAGTTGATGTAAGACTTTATCTTCAAACCACTTAGTAAAAGTCTTATTATGCTCTCTAGCAAGCCACATTGAACTTGCTCGAGGATGTTGTCTCTTTATGAAATTGGTATGTTCCTCGATATAAACACTCACTTCTTCCATATTGTGTAAAATATACAAGTGAGCTTGTTCCAACTGCTCACGGCTGATTACTTTCACCCGTGATCCCAAAATTCCTTTGCCCTCGTCAATATTCTTGTCATTATTAGGAGTGTCATTACCACTGAGAAAGTCATTGCAAAAATCCATAACCTCTCTCGCCACATAACCTTCAATAATACTCCCTTCAGGCCGATAACGGTTTCGAACATCACCTTTAAAAACGCTCATGTATCGTTCAAAGGGATACATCCAATGCAAGAAAACTGGTCCCAACATTTTCACTTCCCTAGTCAAGTGGACAACAAGATGTACCATGATATCAAAGAACGAAGGAGGGAAATACATCTCAAGCTGACATAGGGTAACAACCACTTCTCTTTGCAAATTATCGAGAGTATCAGGGTCAATAACTTTGCTGCATAGACTGTTGAAAAAGAAACAAAGTCTGGTAATCGCAAACCTTACATGCTTCGGCAATATAGATCGAATTGCCACAGGCAATATTTGTTGCATTAGAGTGTGACAATCATGAGATTTAAGACCTATCAACTTCAGATCTTTCATTGATACCAATCTACGGATGTTGGATGAGTAACCATGTGGCACCTTAACATTTACCAAGCATTCACAAAAAGTTTTCTTCTCCTTTCTAGACAACGTGTAACAAGCGGGAGGTAAGTATGTTCTTTTATTACCCATTTCACGTAATTCTGTTAATTCTGACCTTATTCCCATTTCACGTAGGTCCAGTCTGGATTTTATCCCATCTTTAGTCTTACCTGGTATATTTAATAGAGTACCAATGATGCTATCACAGACATTTTTCTCAACGTGCATTACATCGATACAATGCCTGACTGTCAAAGAACTCCAATAAGGAAGATCCCAAAATATTGACTTCTTCTTGAATAAAGAATTGTCACTCCGTGTGGCCATACTACATTGTGATTTCTTACCAAATTCATTGACAATGTCTTTTACTCTTTCATAAACAACATCCCCTGGTATAGGTTTAGGTGCACTTCGTTCATCATTCCATCCATTGAATGCTTTGCGCTTCCTACGATACGGATGGAATTTTGAAAGAAACCTTCGATGACCAAGATATACAGTCTTGCCGCCATGTTTTAGTCTTATTGAATCAGTGTTTTCTTCACATATAGGACACGCTTTAGCTCCTTTGACACTATATCCAGACAAATTCCCATATGCTGGAAAGTCATTAATAGTGCAAAACAACATAGCGTGCAAACGAAATGTCTCTTTTGCTGAAGCATCATAGGTCATCACACCTTCAGCCCAAAGTTTCTTTAAGTCATCAATCAAAGGTTCAAGATAAACATCGATATCATTTCCGGGTTGTTTAGGGCCCGATATCAACAATGACAACATAACATACTTATTTTTCATACACATCCAGGGAGGAAGATTGTATATAACAAGCATGACTGGCCAAGTGCTATGTTGGCTGCTCAATGTCCCGTACGGATTCATCCCATCTGTACAAAGCCCAAGTCTTAGATTCCTATCTTCTTCACCAAATTTAGGGTACAATAGATCAATCTTCTTCCACTGTGGGGAATCAGACGCATGTCGTAGGATCCCATCATTATTTTTCTTAACATCTGCATGCCACCTCAGATTCTTCGCATCTTTCGGATTTGCAAACAAGCGTTGAAACCGTGATATTATAGGTAGATACCACAACACCTTGGCAGGAGAACCAGTTTTGAACTCCCCCGAAGTCGTCAATTTATACCGTGACGCACCACATTTTGGACAATCTTTCAAATCTACATAGTCCTTTTGAAATAATACACAATCATTCGGGCATGCGTGTATCTTCTTGGCCTCCATTCCCATTGGGCACAACATTTTCTTTACCTGGTATGTTGAGATTGGAAGCTCGTTTCCTTCAGGAAGCATTTCTTTCAACAAAGTCAACAATGAAGTGAAGCTTTTGTCGCTCCATCTATTGTTAGCTTTCAACTTATACAATCTCAAGACAGCGCTAAGCTTCGTAAACTTAGCACAACCTGTGTATAACGGTATCTCAGCATCATGCACAATGTTTGTAAAGATAGGAGGTGGATCGGTGTGCTCTACCCTACAACTATCCAGCATCGCATCAACGATGTCTGCTGGAACTGGTTCGTTCACATTTACGTCATCGCTATCGACATCTACTGGTTTCGATTTTGAAATTTCTCCATGCCAGTGCCATTCTGTATAGCCTTGTACAATCCCGTTGCACATGACATGACTTTTGATTTCCTCACCAGTGTTGACTTTCAAGTTGTTACCGCAATGCCTACATGGACAGTAGAACCTATCTGTAGGTTTTTTCCTATGTTCCTCGGCAAATCTAATAAACTGATCAAGACCAGATATAAACTCTGGGGTACAACGATTACGAATCGACATCCATGATCTATCCATTCTATGATCAGAGAAAACAAGTATATATTAGGAAACAAGTATATATTAGGAAAAGATTAGGCAACATTTCCCCACTGTTCTCTAAGTACATATATACTTAGAGAAGAAACGGGGAAATGCCAACAAACACATGTGATGTCATTCTTATATATAATAAATGTGTACCACCTATCCCATCCTTGAACACCTAATCTCACTAGTAAGTGTATAATGGGTATTGGGTTTTCAAGAAAATTTCGGCAGCATTTCCCCGCTGTTCTCTAAGTACATATGTACTTAGAGAACAAACGGGGAAATGCTACCAAAATTTTCTTGAAAACTCAATACACATTATACACTTACATCCTAAGTGAGATTAGGTGTTCAAGAACAGTCCCAAACCGGGGACTATCCAAGATTTACTCCTAATGAGTCAATCTTGGACGGGTTTCTAGGCCAACAAACACAATCATAGACATCTACAATGAAGCCGGACTCCATACAAACAGTATATAATTTGGTGATTGTTCATTCTAATTTATACCAATGTACAAGTAATATAAAAAACAATGATTGTTCACATTCTAGGCCAACAAACACATGTGATGTCATTCTTATATATAATAAATGTGTACCACCTATCCCATCCTTGAACACCTAATCTCACTAGTAAGTGTATAATGTGTATTGGGTTTTCAAGAAAATTTCGGCAGCATTTCCCCGCTGTTCTCTAAGTACATATGTACTTAGAGAACAAACGGGGAAATGCTACCAAAATTTTCTTGAAAACTCAATACACATTATACACTTACATCCTAAGTGAGATTAGGTGTTCAAGAACAGTCCCAAACCGGGGACTATCCAAGATTTACTCCTAATGAGTCAATCTTGGACGGGTTTCTAGGCCAACAAACACAATAATAGACATCTACAATGAAGCCGGACTCCATACAAACAGTATATAATTTAGTGATTGTTCATTCTAATTTATACCAATGTACAAGTAATATAAAGAACAATGATTGTTGACTTTCTAGGCCAACAAACACATGTGATGTCATTCTTATATAATAAATGTAAACCACCTATAACAAACACATTGTCCAACATTAGGTTCAACACTTGAAACATAGATTCGTTTTCTTATATAATAAATGTAAACCACCTATAACAAACACATTGTCCAACATTAGGAGATGCCTGACTGGGGGGTTGGGGGGTTGGTGGGGTCCACTTTTGACTCGCTCCCAGGTACGAGCAGGGGGCTGCACTCGGTTGTGTACTGGCAAAAAGAAAGATGAGTGGGGTAGCTGGTTTCACAGATCAGTTTTTGACTCACTCAAACATGGATATATATTAAGTGATTATTAGCTTTGCGAGCCACTATAGAGATTGTATGATAGTTTAGTTCCCAATTGGTCTATGTTAAAATAATCTTAAGAATCTCCTATTGGTGCCACAAAAATAAATTGGACGGATCCATCCGAGGTTTGACGTACGTAAATCTAATCTGTTCTACCGACAAGGTGAAAATAAAGAAACTTGCCCTAAACGTTTGTGATATTGCTATTAGGAAATCGTTTTCGAATTCAAGTGCAATAATGTTTTAGCTCCTTTATTTAGATAGTTTGTGATCATTGACAGATACTGTTCAAAAATACATATTGGAAGTCATAGTGCTCAAATGGATTAAGCAATTTGCATTCATTGTACGCAAGGTCCAAAAACTTGAATATTATGTAGTAGTCTGAGAGGGTCCGAAAACGTGGAATTCATCTGGACCTATTCTCTAAGACTTGAATTGCAGAGCAATGCACTTCATATCAAACAAGGCCTTTAGTGTATATCCAGAAAACCAGTTGGCGCATACCTGTTGGCGCGGGAGGCAGCGGGAGTCAGGTGGAAGCTGATGGCGTCATGCAGGCTGAGGCGGCGAGCTCCAGGCTCGTCAGGCGTCGGCGGCGAGCTCCAGCAGCAGTGGCGGCGAGCTCCAGCAGCAGTGGCGGCGGGGCGGCGGAGAAGGGGGCTCCAGGCTCGTCAGCAGTGGCGGCGGGGCGGTGGGGCGGTGGAGAAGGGAGCTCCAGCAGCACGGAGAAGGCGGCGGCGGGGCGCGGAGAAGGGGGCGCGGAGAAGGGGGCGCGGAGAAGGCGGCACGACGGCGCTGTCGTGGAGAACAAGGAGAAGAAAATCGCCGGCGACAGGGTGGGGAATCGACGGAGAAACAGAAAGGGCTCGCAATGAAACAGGAGGAAGGGGAAGAGTCGGGCACCGCGGGTTATTAAGTCCCAAATAGCGTCGGTTTTTTACAACAACCGACGCCTAAATGTCTTTAGCGTCGGTTGTCCGAGGAAACCGACGTCCAACTGGGCGATAATTTCATGAAATTGTTTGGCGGGAACCACCTTCAGCGTCGGTTATCCTTTAATCACCGACGCTGAAGGTGACACTTTTCGCGCAAATTTTCATCACACATAGGCGTCGGTTTCCACCTAAATAACCGACGCTGAAAAGGACACTATTTTTCGCGGGCGACTTTAAGCGTCGGATTGTTATAAACAACCGACGTTGAAGACAAAGCGGTACCCGTGTCTGGCTGGTCTTCGAATATAGACGTCGGTTGTCGTAAACAACCGACGCCTAACATAGAAGGCGTCAGTTTTTCCTAATAACCGACGCCCAGAAAAGTGTCACTGAATGCTATTTCTGTAGTAGTGCTTACAGCTTTTGCATTCATTTGGGCCAGCTTTACCGTGTTTGCATCCCATTCCGCAAATTCATTTTGAGGGAGCATATATGGGGTAGACACCATTCTCCATAGATCCCAGTTGATTCCTTGGAAGTAGAATTGCATCCTTCTCTTCCAATATTGGTAGTTTGTTCCATCGAATGCTGGAGGCCTAGCAACAAGTGTCCCTTCAATGTTGAGGTTGTTGAGCACTCCGTCACCCATTTCTTCAAGACCTTGTTAGGGTTCCTTGAAGCCTCACTCTGATACCAACTGAAAACTACTAGAGGGGGGGTGAATAGAGTTTTATAGATAATTTTAACAATTATTAAACTCAAGCAACCAACCACAAAAATATTGGACAAGGGGACAAGGATTTAGAGTGGTTCCAACTTTAGCAAATACTAAAGTTGTCAGTCCACTACCCGGTTGCTTACCCAACCGGGATTTGGAAAGAAATTAATTTTATTACCTCGCAAGGACTTTACATAAAATTACAATTTCTCTCCCTAAACCCTTCAAGCAGCCTTCACCTAGAAGTAATCACCCAACCTTGAAGCAGCCTTCACCTAGAAGTAATTGCACCATCTTGAAGCAGCCTTCCTCCTGAAGTAGCTTCTCGTTGCAATAGCCTTCTTGAAGTAGCTTGGCTTGATTTGCCTAGATCAAGCGTATAGATCTCCTAACCAAGTATGTGAACTTGTGATTGCAGTGGATAGGAGATACTAGCCTATAGGACACGAAATATGAGCTAAGGGATGGAATGGCCAATTGTTAAAATGCTCAAATTGCTCTCAAACAGATTGCACGAAGTATGCTCAAGATTTCTCAAGTGTAGCAAGTGTAAACAAGTGAGTTTAGGTGTCCTATGGCTTGTCCTATTTATAGGAATGGCCTAAGGATGCTTAAGGACGTTCTAGATAACTTCTGGGGGTTTCTAAGTGCTTAACTAGCCGTTAGGTACAAAGTTGTTGCTTTAACAACGGCTAATTAATTAATTCTGCAGTTGCTGTCAGAGACCATCTCGGTCGACAAATGGTCGACCGAGATACCTACTCGGTCGAACTTTTGTCGACCGACAGGCTCTCTGGAACAAGTGATTTGCAACGTCTTTCATCAACTGCCAACTAACTTGTCTGTTGTGTCTAACGGCTACTTTGGATCTTTCTCGGTCGAGAAGATTGTCGACCGAGAGTGTCTCGGTCGAGGAGTTTGTCGACCGAGATTGATCATGTTTCAAGGTTTCAATTTAGGCACTAATTATGTGTGTGAGTGTGCAAAAATAATCCTATTTGAATGGGATGACTTGTCTAACTGTGGTGTTTAGCTAGGGAGAATCTAACGCTTGATTTACATGCAATTCTAAGTACGTGTACATTATAATTTTTGTACAAGTTTTTACAACAGTGATTACATTGCATGAAAATATAAATATGTAAGCTTGTAGATTTTCCCTTGTTACTTTGTCATCCTGCACACTCAAGTAGCACGTTAGATTAATAAGAATGAAATGTTTGTCATAATCAAAACAAAGGGATTTATAGATGTCCATTTAGCCAACACACAGCACCTGGCCTTTTCTCCTCCTCAATGGCCCACCAATGGCCATATTTCCCCCTTCAACAGATATACAACAAGCTTTACCTTATCCTCTTTGAGGATGTTGAGGATCTTAAAGGAATTATCCATCTTTGTAAACCATAGATCTGCATCTGTTGGGGCTGCCGTACCCGCATACTCCAGTGCTCCAACATGCCTCAACCTTTCAAAGCTCTTCCTAGAATCCGTAGATTCTGCATCAGGGACCACTACTCTCGCTTGAGGAACAGGCATTATGTAGGCCATATGTGTTATCGGGGCCATGAACTGTCCAAACATGGACTGGAAAATGGGATTGTCCCCCACTACAGGGTCAAAATGCGGCATCTCAAGCACTCCATCAACCCTCTTCTGCCTCCTGGCACCACCTGCTGGTGCAGCAATCGTGCTCTCTATAGCATGTTCTTCGTGTTCTCCAGCCATCTTCTCCTCCTTTCTTCTTCTTCTGCATAAGAAGATGTAACCATTAAAAGATTGGAGGACACTAGAATAGACACAAACCCTAGTCCTATGTCCCTGTATACTCAAAAAACCTAGAGCTCTGATACCAACCAAAATGCGACGCCCCATACCACACAAAAATGAGATTACTCAAAACAAAATGCGAGATTAATACTAATCAACCAGGTTACTAGAAAACATAGGAAATTAAAACCACTATCACATATCCACCTCAAGTGTAAGGATATCACATTGGAGTCCACAAAATCCACTTGTATATATAACACCTTCCAAAAGATTATTACATATAAATGTTTACTAGCTCACTGGACACAACTTGTACAAATGATAGCCTATTCACATATATGCATGCCATATTTGTACAACAAGGGCATGTAGCCAAAATGCAGTCTCGATCTACAACATCTAAAAAAACCCCAAGGAACTGAGAGTAAAGGTACGATACATAGGACTCTAGTACAAAACACAAGCAGCTGATCCAACCATTGCTCAGCTACTACTCCTCTTGCTGCTCAGCATCAACAACAGGATCTCTACTTCTACATGCTCGACCATCTAAAAGATGTGGAAACCCATGGGGTGAGACAAATGTCCCAGCAAGAGATATAACTCTTCGCCAATGTTTATTAAAAGTACAAGTAGATTAAATTAGATAGATAACATATTTATTATGTTGGGAAAATTCAACTAAACAATATGTAATAAATAGGTAGCATTGATTAAGCTAGCCAAGCAGTTACCATTGAGCAGTAGAACAATTATTACTTTCAGAAGGAATATGAAGAACATGTATAACAGTTGATTTCTCTTACCACATTATAGTTCAAGAAATTAGTACAAAGATAAGGCAATGGGGTCATTCAATGTTACTCATATTTGACCTGAAGCAAATACACTACATGGCTATGTTACGTCATTTATTATGCCCTGAGGAGATGAGGTATACCACTCAAGCTCCAACAGACCACTGCAAAGTCAAAATTAGTGCCATACAAGATCTAGGAGGAGCTGGACTCCTATGATCTCTCCACACCCTCAGTCAGTCCAAGTATGTCGTAGTGACATATAAAGTCCAACTACAAAACAACCTAGTCTGTCTTGGTATTTAGGCACAGCACTGGTGAAACTGAGTTACGACCGCAGTCGCACTCATATCAAGGTATGACTGCAACCATCCTCAAAAGGTAACATATACACATATTGTATCACATCATGGAGATACCTGCCAAGTTATGACCGCAACCAATCTTGTGAATTGCATATACTCAACAGTACACGACTCTGATCTTCCACTAAGGGAGAATGTGTTTCACCATCCAGCAAGTACTGGCGTTAAATATGGATCTATGGCACAAGGCAACTACATGATTAGGGTTTCAATTTGTTAGTTAGTCCAATTGGGTATCTTTTAGCATCAATCAAGTTACAACATACATACCATAAACAAACTCTATAGAGATAAGGGCATAATACAACTTCAGAAGATATAAAATGTATAATGTGTGAACTTGTCCCATCATCACATGATACTTGTAGCCCTGTCACTCACAAGGCCATCAACATTATCACACTACCATACAAGGCCATCATCACAATTGCACTACTATGGGATATAAATCCCTCATCACATCACTGGAGGATAACACCTCTCACTAGGCTTTAAGCCTTTTCCAGGTCATAACACCATGACATCATTATGATTTCAACATGTCTCATCAAGGGCCATGGCCATCAACCTATACCACATAATTATTACCATAGCATTCACACAGCTATGAAATACATTCCACCTACAAGGTTAGATCCATACAAGTAGGAGAGAGAAAGTACAATCACATGCCATTCATCCAATGATATCAACAAGTATAGCATATTCTTGGATTAGGGTTAGGGTTTTTCAAAAGTTGATTAGGGTTTCCAAGACAATAATCACGATGAGACCTTAGGTACATCAAGTCCCACGATCTTGGAGCTTACTAGGATTAGAACGTCATATTATCTTGATTAATTAACTATCTAATAAACATTAGGTATCAACCAACATTTACATGTACATGTGTAACAACCTTACTATGTCCCACACACGTTGCGACCGTGTACTCATGTGAGTGTACCAACCAACCCTCAAACATGTGTCTCAACCACTAGCAAACCATGTGTCTCAACCATGAAAAAAACATGTGCCTCGACCATGAACAAAACATGTGTCTCGACCATGAACAAAACATGTGTTTTGACCAAGACTAAATCAAGGGTGTAGTGACCACCGAGGGTAAATTACCATAAGGGAAAAGAACCATCCTCAAAACAAAGACAGGCCGCAATCAAAATAGAAGGTTACCACCAAGGGAAACTCATCAAAATTAAAGGAAACAACTCCACACAAAGATGATCACCAAAACCCTAAAACATGTACCATAGAAATATCCTCGAAAGAACCTTGTCAAGAGAGGTAGAACATATGTAAAATACATGCAAAACATCACAAAACCCCATGTTTCACTAAGGTAATCAAACCTTTTGCATGTCAATGAAAATCATAGATCAAGGGGCAAGAGAAATCCATCTATTTCATGTTCATCTCAAAATCATGTACAAGGAATTTAAGGTTTAGAAGTAGACGCAAATCTCATAAGATTATCATCACGGCTTGAACCCCAAATCATGTTAATATCTTCTAGCATGTTAAGATCATGTTTTAGAGTTGTAAACGACAACATGCATGTAAGAAAAGTGTAATAATAGAGAAGGAAGAGTGTTATATAACCTACCTTAAGTAGAGATCCAAGCTCCAAGATCAAAGGCTCCAAGAGAGAAGAAGATACTCCCACTTGGATCAACATTTTGGCCACAAGATTACCTCAAAAGAGATTAACACCATGGTCAAAAGATATCTTAAGAAGAGAGGGAAAGACACCCTAGGCTGAACCAAAAGAAGAAAGGAGAAAGAGAAAAAAGCTTCCTCTCACTCAGGTACCACCATGCCAAACGTAGTCTACGACCCATTGGGATGAGGAGTTTCTCTCAAGATGACCACCATGGATGATCTATAGTCTACGACCAAGAAAGGAGAAGAAGGAAGGTAGGTTTCCAAAGGAAAAATGTGATCAAGAAGGTAGAAACACTTAACAAAAAAGAAACAACCAAGAATCACCGCAAGGAAGGTGATTAAACTCCAAAGCACCACATGCAAGGTTGATTGGCCTCCAAAGCACCTAAATTAGTCCTTTACTCCATCAAGGTTCAAAGACGAGCACAAGAGAGGGGAGACAAAGGAGGGCTGAAAACATCACTTGCATGAAGGAGAAAGGGGTTATATACTCAAAGGAGGGGGGAAGTAAGGTAGGTGTGAGGTGTCAACACAAGAGGGTATTAAAAAGACACTTGTCCATCAAGAAAATAGTCACACAACCACTAAAAATATGCATGCAACCTATTGTGATAAAACCTAAGTAGCGTTTTGACCATATGGGTCACCACCACCCTAGAGGTCGAAATAAACATCAAGGTACCATATCTCGACCACTACAAAACACCACCAAGCAAACCTGGTTGAAACACATCACTGTGAGACAACCATCTCGACCAAACCACACCAAGACCTCCATGGTTAAAACAAGAACCAATTAGGGCAAGTGTTGCGATCGCAACACACCTCCAAGTGGGGTGTTGGGGTCGCAACACACCCTACATGAGATCAAGGTCGATACACATCACCAAGGTCAAAACCCTAGAAACCCAAACATCACCATATGATGCCACTTAGTCAACCAAGGTCCAACAAGGCACCCCATAGCATCATTCTCTCTCTCATGATGTTAAAGCACTAGAAACACACTCAACATATAAAAAATTGCAAGATAGCCCCTCAACTTGGGTAAATTACAACTTGGTCCAAAACAAGGATAGCTCAAACATCATCCAATTAGGATCAAACTGAAAACATGAGCTTGTCACATGTTCCAAAAACATCACAAGGGATTATATTAAGGTTTAAGCATGTTATTAAGCAAAGCAAGCATACTCAATCACTAAGCTAAGTCAGGGGCCTTACATTTCCACATTGAACTGCATCGGGGATAACTTGTCTTGAGCTAGTTGGTGTGTTTGGTGATATCAATACCCACATCATAAATTTTGTGTCAAACATACAAGTGTACTTGTTCCCACTACTCATGATTGATATTTATCTATTTTTCTCAAAATACCTTTATCGGAATAAACATCAGGATTCACAGTTTTAGCAGGAGTTTTGTTGCAACTCAAAAAGTTATTGTAAAAGTCCATGACCTCCCTAGAAATATACCCTCAATGATGCTCCCTAAGGGGTGACAATGGTTCTAAACATCACCTTTAAAAACATTCATATACCACTCAAAAGGATACATCCAATGCAAAAAAAAAAACTAGACCCAAGATTTTCACTTTCCTAGTCAAATGGACAACTAGATGTACCATGATATCAAAGAATGAAGGGGGAAATCTTGCTCAAGTTGACACAAGGTAGTGACCAATTCTATTTGAAACTTATCTAGAATCTCATAATCAATTACTTTGCTGCATAGAGTGTTGAAGAAGAAGAGAATCCTAGTGATTGCAAACCTTACAAGCTTAGTAAGGATAGATCGACTAGCCATAGGCAATATATGTTGCATTAGAGTGTGAAAATCATGATATTTAAGACCTATCAGCTTCAGATCATTCATTAATATCAATCTAAAGATATTGGCTAAGTATCCTTCTGGTACCTTTACATTACGCAAGCACTCGTAAAAAGTTCTCTTCTCCTTTGTAGACAAGGTGTAACGAGCAGGAGTAGATATGTGTGGCGAACTTTGGTAACTTATTTTGTTAATCTTTCCTTATACCCTTTTCACATAGGTATATTTTGGATTTGATTTCATCTCTAGGGAGAATTTCTTTCAACAAAGACAATAGAGAATCCATCTATTGTTAGCCTTCTAAGTATACAATCTCAGAACAACGCTCAACTTTGTAAAATTTGTACAAGCTAAGTATAATGGTTTCTTAGCATCATGCACAATGTTTCTAAATAAGGGAGATGGGTCTGTAGCATTTACCCCACAATTATGTAGCATCACATCAACCATGTATGTTGGAATTGGTTGATTCTCATCAACATCGTCATCCATTTCTTCTTAGACACAACTACTACTACCAACATATGCTGATTTCATACTAGGAATCTCTCCATGCCAGTACCATTATGTATAGTCTTGTACAATCCCATTACACATGACATGATCTTTGATCGTGTCAACAGTGTCAACTTTCAAGTTTTTTCTACTATTCCTACAGGGGCAATCGAGCCTATCTCCAGATTGTTTCCTATGATTTTGCACAAATGTTACAAACTCATCGAGACCATTACTAAACTTTGGAGTGGTTTAGACATCCATGATCAATCCATTTATATGATTAGATGGGAGATGAGTAGCACATCAGGTTCTATCTAGTAAGTCAATTTTAGAAGAAAAAATGTATCAATAACTGGGCCCCAATCATCTAGTAGCATTCACATTCACAAATGTGTACCACCTATCACATTCTTGAGCACTTCATCTCACTAGTATGTGTATAATGTGTGTTCAATTTCAATGAAATTCGATAGAATTTACCCTAAGTTTGAAAGTACACTAATGAAGATGGGCAAATACCCACATACATATGTACCCATAGAACAAAAGGGGAAATGCTGACGAAATTTACTGAAATCGAACACACAATATACACTTACATACTTAGTGAGATGAAGTTCTCAAGAACAATCTCAAATAGAGGACTATCCAAGGTTTACTCCTAATGAGTGAATCGTGGACGAGTTTCTAGGTCAACAACACGGTTTAGAGATTAGGGCTTAGTATTTAGGGTTTATAGTCCAACATTTATAGATTACCATTTACATATTAGCATTCATAAATCATTGTTTTACGCATTAGATTTCACAAATTAGGGTTTATTCGTTTAGGTCTTATATATTTGACATAATATCTCAAACTAGGTCGTGCATTATCATTACCATGTTACATCATACTTCTTAGATTAGGATCTCATTATCTTAGACATAGCAGTCATAAGATTTGAGTAATCTTAGTCAACATAATCCTCAACATTGTCATAATTAGTCATGTAGGGTCATTATCATGTGTGGTTGTCATCATTAGAGTATAAGCTAGATCAAGTAATATTTGGTTTATATAGATCGTCAAGATACCGATTTGAAGTCATAAAGTAGCATAGATCATCGTTAGATCAAGGTTCATGCAATATTAGAGATCTAGTTTCCAAATGTGCACTAGGTAACAATTCAAGTCAAGATTAGGCATTCATCATAATTCATTGTGAGTCCTACAATATGAGTCAAGGGCATACCTCTACTTCCAGCTAAAGGGATCATCGGTAGAGGCAAAGAGGAGGATTGTAGGACTAGCAACCGTGGTGCCAGCAACAAAGTATCAAGTGGCGGAGGCAACAAAACAACACATGGTGGTAGTGACAGAGAAGAAGTAAGAGGTGACGTCAGTAGCGAGGTAGTAAGCAGTGACATTGACAATGAAGCAAAATAGATTGGAGGAGGTGGACCCGTAGCGGAAACATTGGAGGTGAAGTAGCATCTATGAAATGGAGGAGGAGCAACGATGGTGAGAGCAGGTCCTGGCGATGGTTGAAAAGGAGGAGGAGAACCTATGGAGGAGGAGGATGACCGGCTGGAGGAGGATGAGTATCTGTGACGGTCGGTGGTGAGTGTAGGTCTGTAAAGAGAAGCAGCAAACCTCGGAGGAGACTAGTATCATGAGAGGGATAACAGCAATCAGACAGTATAGTAGGGAGGAAAAGAGGGGAAAGGTTTTGGGGTTAATTAACAAATACATTAGGCATCGGTTATTCACAAAACCAATGACGTAAAAACTACTGGCAAAAGGACAAATTTTTCATTGGTTTGTATAACCAATTGATGCCTAACACCATATCCTAGATGCTACCTACACCATCGGTTATGGTCAAGCCAACTGACGCGTAAAACACATTGGGAGTGAGAAAATTTTCATAAGAAATATGGCACTAACACCTTTCTTATCAGTCCCTATAGACACAACCGAAGAGAAAACCAATCGTTTCCATGAGACAAATGGTGCATGCATTTCTTTATCCTATTGAATATTTAGAAAAGAACCAACGATGTAGGATTTTGGAGGCAAATGAAATGCTCACACAATTTTTTAAAGAAATTCTATTTTTGTGGGTGACATATAGCTTCGGCTGCTATGAGAAGCGACTGGTGATAAAAAAGTACAGTTCATGTTTTCTCAATAGGTCAAACCGCGGAGTTTGTCTTCATAGAACTGATGCCAAAGATAATACCATCAATTTTTCTTGAAAAAACAACTGATACAATGTCATATCTATAGTAGTGGTATAAGATATATCTCAATGTATTATATATATTATATATTATATATTATATATATTGAAAATTAATCAAATAAACATTTATTATGCTTCATCAACTAGTATCATTCATCATAAGAAAACAAAAATTGATTCATCAAACTGCATACAAAGTGATTTCCAGATTCATAATTTAGAAGAAGAAAAAATGTAACTAGAACTAACTACATCTAGACTTAACAATGACCTTTTGAATACTATCCAAACTAAATCAGACAAAAATCAAATGGCATCTAGACTCGACACTACTTCGTGACAATTACCTAAACAAAGTTAGACAAAAATTGACTACAACAAGACTCAACATTGCTTTTTCTAATTTTCATCCAAACAGAATTAAATTGGATTCTAAAATTGGATTTGAGCTTGTTAGAGTGGTTTTCTTGTTTTCTTAAATGGAATTGTGTTTATTTAGATATTGGGGAATAAGGGGTAGTAGCTTGCACAAATCTATATAAACATGTAATGTATGTCATATTTCATCATCAAGTAGTAGTTTCATTCATGATTACCATCTAACATAGTACTAGAGTAGGACATGTATTAAGAAACTATGATCTCTGACTTGTCATTCCATTTCTTTCTCTTTATCCTTATTGCTATTTCTAGCTATGACCCTCTTGTTGGGGAACACTAGCGCCATTGTCCCTTATTTTTGGCATCATTAAACCCTACATCCTTAGATGTTTCCGCAACAAGGAAAGGAGGCCTCATCCGCCATGCAATAGACTATGTTTCCACCATCATGCCTTTTTGTGCCACTAGTGGGTGCCAACACCATTTTCTGGCTCTGTGGCTCTTTCCCTTTCTACTAGAACCTTACAGTGCATTCTAACTCATGGCATGCCTCATGTTACCACCGGTGGCATGATCTAAGTTGGTGCTTAGAGTTTATCTTATTATTCAACTCACAACTACATAGGCCTATTTTGGAGGCCTCCCTCTCAATGTATATACACCTAGTTCCTATGCCTTAAGGCTGATTTGTGATTCTAAATTTTTATCTATATGATATAGATCTACTCTATCTATCTAGTTTATGCCTACCAATCTTCTTTGAGATGACTTCATGTCTTCTCAATTGGGGATTTCTCACCATTGGGACATATCGATTCATTTAACTGTGAATAACTAGGACACTTGGCATAGATCCCTTAATCTATTCCTACTCTCAAGATAAAGCATCCCATTTAAAGAATGCTTCTCTAGGCCTTCTAGATGCCAGAGCCAATGCAAAGGTAAAGAGAGGCTATTTTGCTAAGGAAAAATGATTCTTTGGTGAAAGTTGGATCTTGAATAATGTTAAACCTCAAATCAATGCTACTATCTTCCATCTTGGCTTATAAAAATCCCTATGGGATGATATGGCCATTGTATATGCTCACAAGGATATCCCAAAATGTGCCAATGAGATATATGAGACTTAAACTAAACTCAAATCATCTCATGCCATGGACATAGAGGACCACTATGCTCATTTCAAATCATTGTGCGAGGACCTAGAAGTGCATCATCCCCTAACTACATGTGTCAGTAATTAATGAAAGTGGAGGAATGAGATCTAGCTTGGGCAGATCTTCTACAATCTTCATAAATCTTTTTATCAACTACATGAACAAAAATAAGATAGGGATCTCATAGCTTCAGGTGAATCCATATCCTTTGTTATTTTGTGAAAGCAATGATACTCATATCATAAAGTCAAGACTTTATGACAAAAAGGTCACATGTTTGATCTATCCATGTGGTTGGATGAATGAATCACCATTTTTTCATAGGTCATCAACATATTGTGCCTCTCTACATGAATTTTCATATTTGATGTAGTGGTATCTAATTATGCACTTCATTTCAAGGTAGGACATGGTTGTGGCCAATCCTATCAAGGAGGACGTATGCCATCAAGTAACATCATTCTTTGGACATGTACTATGTATTGTGTCATCATCTCTTGATTTGAAACAAACATAGTAGACGGAATTTCCTTTATCACTATCAATTCAGGTATCTACCACATTCCAATCATCAGATGATTTGGTCTCGGGGCATACATACCAACAGACTCCCACTTACACTTAGATCCAATCACCCACGAATCTTATTCCAAGTGATCTTAACATGCCCATCATGTTTCTGTTGCACAAGTGCTTTTATAGCGGGTTAGTAAAATTTGCTTCTAATTGATATTTTGAAAATTTCACATCTCCTCATTGTATGAAATCTCATATGAGATGGAAGTGTTGTAGTATGCTATCTAAGATTCCTTACCTAACCAGTCCCGCACTACTACATAACATGTCTTTGGCGTCGGTTGTTTAACCCCTTTTAGTGACGGTTCTCAAGCGACGCCTATGTGGGCGCCACTAAAGGTCGAACTCTTTGGCGTCAGTTTTATAACTGACGCCAAAAGGGTTCGCGCCACAAAAAGGGTGCCATCTAGGACACTTTCTGTGTCGGTTTGCAACTAAAAACCCGACGCCATATTCCCAGACGCCACGGTCGTACTTCCCTGCACGGCTGTGTTTAGTACTATAGGCGTCAGTTTTGTACTCATACCTGACGTTTTTTCTGCCACGGTCGTGCTTTCCTGCACGGTCGGGTTGTTTGTCATATTAGGCGGCGGTTTTATCCAATAACCGACGTTGTAAGCCTTTGATGACGATGTTCTATAAATAAATGACGCCTATGTTTTATTTTTTTTTCTTATCAGTTTGCAGGCCTGCTGTGGCTAGTCAGCAGGATGAGAACCTGTAGTTCAATTTTCTGAACTGCAGGTTTACGACATCCATTGATATCAGCCTACAAACACGCCACAAACCTGCAAAATCAACAAATATACTTTTCACACAAGTAGATACATTCAGACATCAATTCAATTCTTACATTCACACATGTAGAAACATTCAAATACATGTAGAAACATTCAGACATGTATAAACATTCAGAAATATTCATTTACAAAATATCATTCAACATCGCTATCAGCATCCCAATTATATCTTACAATCGCCACTGCTTGTATGGCTCTTGCCCATTCTTCTCTTACTTCATTTAATACTTCCATCGTATATGGAGCATGTACATCTTTTAAGCGTTTACCTATAGTGTGGTCAGTTTTAAACACCTGCAAAGAGAACGATGTATATATAAGTAATAATATAAAAATAAGATTGATATATTTCATACTAAATGATGAGACTATATATAATACCTCATGTATGGTATCGATGTCCAATACGGCATATTGAATAATAATCTGCATAAATCACATCACATAGTATGCGCATGCCCAGCCGTTGTCTTGTGTAGCGCACTATAAATTGAAACATACAAAATATTAAAAAATACAACTAAGCACAGTTCACATAAATAATATATACATTAGAGTCGGGAACTTACTTTTACATTCTCCCAAATTATTGGCTGGTTCTTTTTCCTTGGGACCTTTCCTCCAGCATTTTTGAATGCATCTAAACTCATATATATTAATGTAACATAGTAAATTGCATAATTAAATAGTAATGTAATAACAGATGTTAACATATATAAAAATAAAATATTTCTCACCAGAATAATGGCTATCTCATTACGTGTCCAGTTTTAGTATTCAATGTACTCCCCGCAGGATCTAGATAATAAACAGTGAACGTCCCGGGGAGAATAACTAGTAACTCCCCATGCCTACCGCTAGAGGTAAAAAAGTTAAAAATTAATAACTCAAAATCCACAATAAAAATGTAATTTTCTTAAGTCCAAATTATAAGTAAAGTAAACTTACTTGACATTGAATGGAGCTATTATTATCGTTTTCTTTTGCTGACCGAAAATTGTAAAAGCATCTATACAGTATTGTTGAACACTATCAGGGTCTTTAGCTACCATACTAATCGATGATGGAATCAAAAATCCCACATGATCAAATGTAAATTGTTTGCATTGATTTTTGACTAAGTAGCTGCAAAACATGTATTACGTATGCATTAATATATAAGAAACCAGATCACCAGATCTTACACAAGGTATATGGATGTATAAACAAGATCTCACCTTAACCATGTCTCTATCATTTATGTATTCAGCCAATCATATATAAACAGCTCAATAATATCTTGTATAAATAAAGATCTTTCGTATGATTGACCTGCATAATTCGCGTCTAAAGAAACAATTATAGGGAAATGTATATTATGTGCTCGTAGCCAATATGTCATTCCCCTACAAGCAAGACCTAACGGGTATTTTAGGTCAGTTGGAACCCAAGTTGGTAATGCAGGAAGTGGAGGTGGAGGCCTAGGTGCTCCGGGTGTCTTCTTTTTAACATGTATATATAATTTCAGATCAATTGACCACATATATACACATTAACAATCTAAAGTAATGTAAATTTATCTTACAATTTCAGTAGTGTAGACAAAATCTGCTTTGGGCCACAATATCAACCCGCCTTCTACCTCAGCAAGTGTATCAATATCCGGGTGGGCATATGGCAATGTAGCATCCCTTCAATTGGGTAATACACATATCGGGCTCACACGAACATAGCCCTGTGGCATTAGAGTCCCGTGAAACGTTGCCCTAGGAAGGGACGGGTAAGCATGTGCCTCTGCAACAATATAGTCTTGTATTCTTAAGCGGCATGGCTTCAACGCCTATAAATTTACGTAAAGAATATTATACATATATACTTATCATCTTGAAAATATATCATCTTGAAAAGACTAGCTACAATGTCATAAACAATACTTACAGCAGACGTGTTAGGCAGTGGGTCTATAGGATTACTCTCAGTCTGTGCATCAGGAGAAGAGTGGGTCGCCATAGGCTGATTGGAAGCCTGAGATGCCTGCCATCGCACCATTTCTTCCTTGACTTTCTCAGCAACTATATCATTGACCTTCTTAGCAACTATATCCTCGACTCTCTTATTCTCCTATACATTGATAAAAGAAATATTAGCTTCTTATTATTGAATTCCCTTTTACAGTAATATTCTAAAAAAAGAATAGGTTACCTCTTCTTGTGAAAGTCCCGCTCTGGGTTTGCGTTGGGATGGCCCAAAGAATGCTTTGATGCCCACACCAGCGCCTGCACCCCTAACACGTCCAGGATGCTCTAGGTTACCCATAGCAACTGTCAATTCATCCCTTGTGCCCTGAGGGATGAACGTGCCTTGTTTCCTCTGCTCGTGCAGCTCCCGCTAATCACCATCAACAGAAATTGGTAAGTTAATACCACAAATAATCAATATTCAAACGATTGCTCTAAGAGTTGTATTTTATCATTTTTGCAGCCGCCTCAGCAGTTACAGGCTTCTTTATTTCACCCTTCTTGTTTTGCCTCCCAGCTATCCAGACATCATGGTGAGGCATGGGTGTGGCACATGTAGTAGAGGACTCCTGAGTAGTAGCAGACTCCGCTTGTAGTCTTTGGCGAACGCTTGCATAGCTCTTTGGACCCATAGTGAGGTCATGCACATTCGTGCACGCCTTGCTTTTTGTGCCTCACTGAGGGCCTAGTTAGTATGCACATTAATGATTTGGTTAGTATCACTAAATGTTAATCTTGAATAGGTGAATACAACGTATATTAATTAAATTGGGAGTGACGCCTAATACCTTGAAATCTTCATATTTTCTTGAAGCAACAAACATGTCCCAATCTTCTTTGTCCAAGAAGTTCCACTGTTCAAGGGCTGACTTCTTCTTCTTACCACCATCTTTTATGTATTCTCTGTTGAGATTTTTCCTATAGTTCCTTAGCATCTTTCCAGCGTGTTGCATCATGCTTTTACGATGCAGCTTCTCATCCAATGCAAATAGATTCTGTAAAATAGAATTGTTATTAACTACTATCCAAAAATAGAATTGCAAATAATAGAATTTGTAATCTACAAAATAGAATTGTAAATAATAATAACTTACGCATAAATCCTTCCATATCAAGTCTTTCTTCGCATGAGGAACTTTATGCCAATTATCATACTTAACACCACAATGGCTTCGAGTGACAACCCCAAGATAGTTTATAAAATTATTACGGTTCACTCCAATTGCATTTCCTCCATTATCAAACTCCACAACCAATCTGGATCCACTGCTACTTAGCGCTATTAACTTCTTCAACAGAGTGATGCCCCTTTCCTTGTTAAGTGTTTGGTGGTGCGCATCAAGTTCCTCCAGTGCTTCAGTGGGTACATGTGCATCATCAACCTAAAATTTGACAAAAATAAACACACTGAATTAGCCCAATATAGAAATATGGGATATATGACATAACTAGAAGATAATGAATTTTATAGAAATACGGGATATGTTTTTAGAACTTACATTGGTATCCTCGCCATGCTCATCATGGACAGCATGCTCATCATGGACTTCATGCTCATCATGGACATCATGCTCATCATGGCCAGCCATCTGAAAATGTCATTAAAAAGGCAAACATTTAGCATTTATATTAACTAGAAGATAATGAAACATCAAATCTAAAAATGATATTGATATTAAAAAACATTTAGCTTCAATAAAAAAATATAAACATGCATGCCTCTAAAATTATGATCTTTTATCAATTATAACAAATGTGATGTCATTCTGATATATAATAAATGTGATGTCATTCTGATATATAATAAATGTCATTCTGATATATAATACATGTGTACCACCTATCCCATCCTTGAACACCTAATCTTACTAGTAAGTTTATAATGTGTATTGGGTTTTCAAGAAAATTTCGGCAGCATTTCCCTGCTATTCTCTAAGTACATATGTACTTAGAGAACAAACGGGGAAATGCTACTGAAATTTTCTCAAAAACCCAATACACATTATACACTTACATCCTAAGTGATATTAGGTGTTCAAGAACAGTCCCAAACTGGGGACTATCCAAGATTTACTCCTAATGAGTAAATCTTAGATGGGTTTCTATGCCAACAAACACATTATATACAAAAGGGCATAAACAACCGACGCCAAAGACATGTTATGTAGTAGTGAAATTCAGGGCATAAACACATGTGATGTCATTCTGATATATAATAAATATGTACCACCTATCCCATCCTTGAACACCTAATCTCACTAGTAAGTGTATAATGTGTATTGCGTTTTCAAGAAAATTTCGGCAGCATTTCCCCGCTGTTCTCTAAGTACATATGTACTTAGAGAACAAACAGGGAAATGCTATTGAAATTTTCTCGAAAACCCAATACACATTATACACTTACATCCTAAGTGAGATTAGGTGTTCAAGAATAGTCTCAAACCGGGGACTATCCAATATGTATTCCTAATGAGTAAATCTTGGATGGGTTTCTAGGCCAACAAACACATCATATACAAAAGGGCATAAACAACCGACGCTAAAGACATGTTCTGTTAGGGTTTCATTACAATTGATGTTAGGGTTTCATCAATAATAGGGTTTAATCAAATCAAATTAGGATGCTAGAATGGACAAGTTTAAATCTTATTTCAACATGCATCAAAATTTACTGAATTAGGTCAAACATTAGGATTAGAAACACAAATATATGCAAGCAAAAGATGTGTTCGTATCCTAGGATTTACATAAAGCATTACATAAAGATTTATTCATATCCTTACCAACAGCAAGCACGGTCGTGGCTGTGTTGGCCTACCACGGTCGTGCTGTCCAACACGGCTGTGGTAGGCCAACACAGCCACAGCCATGCTTGTTGTTGGTAAGGAGCTACGGAGAAGGAAAGCTATGGAGAAGGAAGCAAAGAGGCTAGGGCTACCTAGAGCTAGCATGGAGAAGAGCGGCGGCGACCGGAGGCAGCAGTGGCAGAGAGCAAGCAAAGACTAGAGTGGTGAGCGGAAGTGGCACCAAGAGAAGAGCAGAGCAGACCGGTGAGCAGAAGTGGTGGCAAGCGGCGGCGGCAGCAGGAGAAAGAGGACGCGGCGGCGGCGGCGAGCAGCAGCGGGGGTCGTCGGGCGATTTTAGGCGAGCGGCGATCACAGCAAACTATCGTGATGAAACAGGAAGGAAGGGGAAGAGCTGGGTGATACGAGTCTATTAAGTTTGTCAACAGCGTCAATTATCTGGAAAAATGATGCCTTTTACCTTTAAGCATTGGTTGATATTAAAAAAACCGACGTCCAATTAGACAATCTTTGCCCTAAATTATTTGGCGGGAACCATTATCAGCGTCGGTTATCAAAGGATAACCGACGCCTAAATTGGAACTTTTCGCGCAAATTTCCATCTTATATCGCCGTCAGTTAGTAGTTAAAAAATCGACGTTGTATGTGATACTTTAGGGGAAAAAAAATCGCTCAAAAATTGGATTTCACGGGCGATTTTAGGCATCGGTTTGTTTTACCCAGCCGACGTTGAATACAAAGCGGTACCCGTATCTGGCTGGTCTTCGAATATAGACGTCGGGGTTCCTAAATATCCGACGTTGAATATTATAGGCGTCGGTTTTGTTAAATAACCGACGCCCAGAAAAGTGACACTGAATGTTGTTTCTGTAGTAGTTGCACCATTGTTGTCACAACATTTCTACTATGGCATCAATTGTTGGAACCTCCCACAAGTTCATCGAAATGAACTTATTGATCCATACAGTATCCTCTATTGTTCTCAAAACAAAAAGGTACTCGACTTCTATTGTAAAATTAAACAATTGTCTCTAGATCGGAATTTTTCCAGCTTATAGTTTTTGTTTTAAGGTCAAATACAAATTTAGATTGTGATCATGAATTTTATTTGTCATTTTGGAATCTTGCATCAGTGTAACTCCTTACACCCAACTCTCCCTTATTACCATAACCAAGGAACTAATCCTTTTATGCTTCTCAAGTACTTGAGGATGTTCTTATGGCATTATAATGACCTTTACTAGGATCTAACAGATATCCTCTAGTCATGTCCAATAAATACAAGACAACTTTATGATTGCATGTCCTTTCATCATGTCCAATAGATACGAGACACATGATGAGTACATAACATTGTATGTGTGATAGATCCAATTGTGAATACATATGGCATCTCATTCATGTTTTCCCATTCTTCATAAGAACTGGGACACTATGGTCTAGAGAAACTAATCCCATGAAACATGGAAAGATTTTCTCTCATTGAGTCATGCATGATGAACCCCTTCAGCATCTTACCAATGTATGTGCTCTTTCTTAGGTTAAGAAGCTTTCTAGATGTATAGATCTGAATTCCTATCATATAGTATGATTCGCCTAAACCCTTCATAGAGAAGGTGCTTTCTTTTCTAGGTTTTAACATTTGTAGTATAAGGATATTATTCCCCATCACTATGTGGAATATAAATATGCTCCCACTAAAATTGTTTGTAATCATAGGTTTCATCTTCATTCTAACTCAAGTTAAACTCTTTGACTATATTGTCAAATTGAAGATTCTAGCTCTGAGATACTTGCTTCAATCCAAAGATTGATCTTTGTATCTTATAAACTTTATTTGCATTATATGGATTTATAAAACCTTTAGTTTGTATCACATACAAATCATGTACAATATTGCAGTTAAGGAATGTGGTTTTAACATTCATTTTGCTAAATTTCATGGTCACATTAAGCTACAATAGCAAGCATTATCATGATGGATTTAACCATGGCAACTAGTGAAAAGATTTCTTCATGTTCAACACCTTAAACTTATTTGAAACTCTTTTCAACCAATCTTCTCTTATAGGTTTGTACACTACTATCCATATCGGTCTTCTTGAAAATCCAATTGCACCCTATGGATTTTACCCCTTTAGGTGGATCCATCAAGGCCATACCTTGTGGGCGTACATGGGCTCCATCTTGGACCTCATGGCCTCAAGCCATTTCTCAAACTTTGCTCCCTCAATAGCTTCTAGGTAGGTTATTGATATATGATTAACTCACCTCCTTTCTGAGTTATAAGATATAATAATCTTTCAAACTCAAGGCACGTTCTACTAGAACTATGAGCTTTTTGTGTTACATAAGGAACATGAGATTCCACAACAATTTGTGATTCTCATTATTCCTATTGTACCTCTTTAGGTTCATTGTTTTCTTATTGATTTTTAACTTTTTAAGTTCTACTTTTCTCCCACTGATTTCTTTGGAATTAAATTCCTCTCGAGGAATTTAGCCATCCTAGCAAAAAACATTTTTGTTGTCGGATTGGAAGTAGTATTCAACAAACTAACATTTATGTGATTTGTGGACAAATATTTTCAAGGAACCATTTTATTACACAAGCTTTCAATCCTAATATTTATAAAAGATATAGCGGGACACTTCCCATACCATATCTCATATGATGTCTTCTAAACCATTTTAGACGGTACATTATTTTAGTGTAAAGTTTTTTCTGATACATCATTATGTTTTAGGTGGAGTTTATAGTGATAAAATATCACAGTATCTCCAGAAGGTTCTCAAACTCTTGGTTTTAAAATATTTCAATATCGAAGTGTCTTAATACTTTTACCAAGTCAGTTACATACTTCATTCATGATCTCCTTGAACACTTCAAGATATTCATACTTGTATATCAATAAATACACATTACCGTATCTACTGAGATCATCAGTAGATATAATGAGATATTGGTAACTACCTCTAGTATTTATTCTAAAAGGTCTATATACATCATTATGTATAAGCCCTAATAGAATAATCACTCTCCCACTACATCTAGCGAAGATACTTTTGTTATATTGCCCAATAAATAAGATGTTAAAACCTAGTTTTTCTCCCTCATGTATTATAATCATTATCTCTCTTATAAAGACAGATCTAAATCAATATAATTTCAATCATAGTACTTTAGTGTGTTAATGACCCAAATTGATCACTTCGATGAGTAATTTGGTGATATGTGACTCTAATTTGAAATTTTGGACTAGGTACCATGCTATATATCATATCACTTTCTTGTATCTAATATTGATCCTCAAAACAAATAATTTTTTCTCTTTAATATCTATCATTATGTAGATCTTTCCTTTATCTTTCCAATGGTGCAAGAATTGTCTCAATCAGAGGTTCGTAGCCTTAGTTATGATCTTTCAAAGTTGGCTCAAAATCCACATGTTTTGTTTGTTTTTAATGGATTTTCAAGCCTTGATGGACAAAATTCTTGGAGCACGGCCCAAAATTCACCACCCTTATTTGGGGCTAACCCTGGCACGCTCTTTTTTGAGCTATTAGATCGTGCTGATCCAAGATCTGATGGTAGGGGACTCATCACGACGACGACGACGATGACGACGACGACGACGACGATGATGATGATGATGATGATGATGATGATGATGATGATGATGATGATGATGATGATGATGATGATGATGATGATGATGATGATGATGATGATGATGATGATGATGATGATGATGATGATGATGATGATGATGATGATGATGATGATGATGATGATGATGATGATGATGATGATGATGATGATGATGATGATGATGATGATGATGATGATGATGATGATGATGATGATGATGATGATGATGATGATGATGATGATGATGATGATGATGATGATGATGATGATGATGATGATGATGATGATGATGATGATGATGATGATGATGATGATGATGATGATGGAAGTGTCATAGTATGCTATCTGAGATTCTTTGCCTAACCAGTAGCTCCATTATTGTCACAATATTTCTACTATGTCATCAATGGTTGGAACCTCCCACAAGTTCATCCAAAAGTACTTCTTGATCCATATAGTATCCTTTGTTGTTCTCAAAACAGCAAGGTACTTGGCTTCTATTGTAAAATTAAACAACTGTCTCTAGCTCAGAACTTATCTAGCTTACACCATTTTAAGGCCAAACACAAATTTAGATTGTGATCATGAATTTTATTTGTCATTTTATAAGCTTTTATTGGTGTAACCCCTTACATCCAACTCTTTCTTATTACCATAACCAAGGAACTAATCCTTTTAGTGCTTCTCAAGTACTTAAAGATGTTCTTATGGCATTCTAGTGACCTTCACTAGGGTCTAACAGATATCCTCTCGTCATGTCCAATACATATGAGACAACTGGATGATTACATATCCTCTCATCATGTTCAATACTTACGAGACACAGGATGAGTATGTAACATTGTATGCATGATAGATCCAATTGCGGAGGCATATGGCATCTCACTCGTGTTTTCTCATTCTTCACAAGAATTGGGACATTAGGCTCTTGAGAGACTAATCCCATATAACATGGAAAGATTTTCTCTCATTCAGTCATGCATGTTGAACCCCTCCAACATCGTGCCAATGTATGTGATCTTTCTTAGGTTAAGAAGCTTTCAAAATCTATAGATCTCAATTCCTATCATATAGGACGCTTCACCTAGACACTTCATAGAGAAAGTACTTTCCTTGCTAGGTTTTAACATTTCCAGTATACAGATATTATCCCCCCCATCATTATGTGAAATATACATATGCTCTCACTAACTTCATTCTGACTTGAGTCAAATTCTTTGACTATCTTGTCTAATTGAAGATTCCAGTTCTGAGATGCTTGCTTCAATCCAAAGATTTACATTTGTAGCTTATAGACTTTATTTACATTATGGACTTATAAAACCTTTAGGTTGTGTCAGGTACACGTCTTGTACAGCATTCCAGTTAAAGAATATGGTTTTAACATCCATTTTATCAAATCTCACAATCACATTAAGCTGCAATGGTAAGCATTTCCGTGATGGATTTAACCATGACAACTAGTAAAATGATTTCATCGTGTTTGACACCTTGAATTTGTTTGGAACTCTTTGCAACTAATTTTCTCTTATAGATTTGTACAATATCATCCATGTCAGTCTTCTTGAAAATCCAATTACACCCTGTGGGTTTTACCCCTTTAGGTGGATCTATCAAGGTTATACATACCATAAGCTATTTGAATATATAAATTATACAACAAAAACAATTGATCTCTATAACGCCCAAAATGAAGTTTATATGATAGCAGCAGCGTTGTTTAGTTGTGTCGTGATAGTGTCAAATTGTTAAATACAAACAAGGGAGCCTAAAAGATTTTGCTCTCTTCTTTGGATTGAAATCGTTAAAGCCTGCTCTGAAAAAATCATTAAAGCCTAGAGTTTAGAACAGTGATATACATAAATCCATTTGTACTACTTTCTATACCTAGTTACCGTGATCATTGAAATGTAGATTAATGTGTATGGAGCACACACCAACAAGACGTGGGTTCCCCATGAGTGCGATTGAGAAAAAAGTTTGTAGTTCCCAAAAATGTGCATGTATTGCATGTCATTATTTTACGGATCTCTAGACAATGCACACATGTTCATAATAGTAACGTATACAGAAAATTAGTATTGCGTTTAAAATAATAGTACTATGTATAATCAAAATGATTATTAAGAATGTGGAGCAACTTTAATAATGAGTATTATTTTATTTATTGAGTACTTTTATAGTATTAATATATATGATATTGTTATCATGTATATTTTTATTATTGTTGTTGTTACGTGAATTTATGTGCATTTTTCTATTATGGTTGCTATTTATTAATGAGTATTATTTATACATTAGGTGTAGTTTGCACATAATGATATTTTTTTATAATAGGCGCCTACCATTCCATTTAATCAGCCTCTTTCGAGGCAAACAGTACATAGGTGTCATCAAAGCCCTCAGTCAGAACCCGAGGGCTAACTACATGGTAGGCGTCGGAGGCCAATGCATGGGCTAAGCCATTACATTTCCTTCGTACAAAAAGGAAATGACAAGAAGTACAAGCATGGACCACCCTCAGAATGCTTCGCACCACCTGGTCTTGATATCCCCTTCATTAGTGAAGAGATATATGTGGAAGCTTCAAGTCCAAGAAAAATACCACACGAGATGCAGTCCAAGTACGCATAACAAAAGCTACGACTGCCCACGTCGACAAAGCCAATAACCACCAAATAAATAATCAAGCAGAGAATATAATTGGCGAAGAAGACCGCAGAATTCTATTAAGCAACTCTAAAAAGATTACAAGGATGGTCGTTCCACAATCCCGTGCCACTACTATAGAATTTGATAAAGCCAAAGGCTAAATCCCTGACCAATAGATGTGAATCTCTGGCCAATAGGTGGTGGTCAAGGTCAATCCCTGACCAACGTACCCTCGGCAAAAGCTTGGTGACCAATAATGGTTAGTCAAGGCATATCCATGACTAATAGAGAAGAACTTGAGCATCCATTTAGAGGACAAAAGAGTGTATCCCATGTTAACAACTTATATACAAGTAACATATTTGATCAATATGCAAAATAATGTCATTGCAATTTTAGTACATCCATATATATATATATATATATATATATATATATATATATATATATATATATATATATATATATAAGATTCAAAACATTACAAATGATAAGCTACTTATTATTCATTAGAAGACCATAAATTGAGTTTAACACATGGGAACTTTTAATTCAATTTTCTATTATACAGTCAACATTCAAAACACATGATTGGAGCATCAGTTTCTCTCAAAAAGATACATAGTATCTACTAAAATCATTTTGACCTAGAATTCATACAAATCGTATTGTTTTACATTTGTTTCTGACTAAAGTTTGTACATGAACACAAGAATAAGTTGCATCTTGCATTTTCCTAAAATTACTTCTGTTGCTTCCACGGTAAGGCTTTTCTCTAGCATTTACATAAATCCTTCTATTTTGTCGAGTAATTTCAACATCCTGCATCATAAACCGATATTAGAATTCTATATTTTATGTCTTACAAGTTCAAATCATGATGATTTTATATGGAACAAAAGTACAACATGCATGAAATATAATTATTATTCAAAAATGAGAATTATCACATGTGTAAAGTCCCACAAAAATTTTATGCAATCTATCGTCACATTAAATATTTCATCCATAGAGTGGAATAGTGTTCCTCATCAATCTACTATAGAATCACAATCAAAAGTGTCAGATCGACGTATTCATCATTAGGCAAAAGTACAATCAAAGATTCACTTTCCTATATTAAAGTCTGTAAGTAAAGCAATGTTGAAAGCTATCCTCTAACATGACTTTAATATATATTAAAAATGTACTATAGATTTACCTATATGTCCGTGCATGAGGACTTGGCATAGCACACACTTATCTGCATATAACAATAAAATCTAATTATTTATAATTTTTCATCACTAGCAACGACATAGCTTATTAGATAGAAAAATGATTAACTAAATTAGCATGATAGAATAAAGAAACTAATACTTCCGCAATGTATCAATGTAGTACAAAAGAGTATTTTTCTCGAGATCTTCCATAAAGTAGATCTCGTAGTTAATATTAGTGTCAGTATTGTTTGGGAATGTACACTTTCATTATTATATCTTGTAGATGTTGACAACCAATCTGCATCAGATATACTTGAGATATTGACAACCAATCTGCATCAGATATACTTGATCGCTAATGATATAAAATGCAACTGGAAAACACATTGTTCTATCATTTCAGCACAAGGTTCGTCATCGTCAAAAAGTATGTTAAAGATTTAATTATTCAACCAAATACAATATAAAAATTCGCATTGTTGATTATGCAATGGACATAATTCTATGACATTGAAATAAATATGATATAATAATCCACACTATATTGATTATGTAGTGTACGTATCTCCTCGTATTTCTTACTATCTCATGTCTTGGTACATAAAATTTTAAACCAGATCATTCAGAGAAATGGAACTATATATTCATGTAATTGCTAGCTTCCTAAGGGAACTTATGCATGTATTCATACATCAAACAAATAAAAACTTATATACCAATTATCTAAGAAGAGACCTATTAATTATCAACCTTAATACTCTGTCAGAGAAAGATTAAGCTCCACGGTATCAGGTTCATTTAGAACAAATAAGTTCTAAACTTGAAACCACAATTTTAAATTGTTGTTCACTTTCAAAAACTAACCCCAAATTAGAATATAATATAGAAAAGTATGTTATCAACTGTTAAAGAAGACCACTTACTCTTCACAGCGATGATGAATGCAACATACAACTCTTCAAACAGTTGCAGATTTACAAACAAAGTATACGGCACCGACTACCGACCCCTAATGGAACATACCATTATATAGACCAAAGATAACTTGTAAATGAACAAGAACCTAGCACATCTGTTCCCAACCAAAAGATGTGAACAATCAGATTAATCTTATCAAGGATGCAATGGTTAAGAAAAGGAGTAGTCATGGATAAAAAAAGAATGCAACCCGATAAGAAAGAAGAAATTAGCAATGAGAAACTCACTCGGATGCAACAATACAGTCGCCTTTGTAACTGGTTGTCGGAGGTTTCATTCTGCGGGTGGTAGCTGATGGATGGAACTGAAGGCGCGAAGAATTAAAACCCTACGCTCAGCAAGATGGGAAGAAGGGGGCGGCTAAGAGCACGAGGGTGAGGTTCCGTGAAAATGAATCGTCAAGTTTTAATTATGAGAGATGAAAATCAAAACTGCCGCCAGGTTTTGGCGGAGAGAGGGAATTATTGAGAGAGGGAAAAATAAAATTGGTCAGGGATTAATCTTCTGAGTGAAACTAAATTTATCCTTGACCAATTAACCTTGACCTATGACAGATTTTGTTGTAGTGTGCCCACAATAGAATTTCATAACCTACTCTCGTTCTCTCTCCCCTTTGGCTATCCTTTGTGACTTCCCGTTTTGACACACAATGTTGTCCTACGTTGGCACACACGAAGTTACCACACGTTGGAACCTCACACATCGGTGCTCCTTGGCACACAATATACATCGGTGTCTATCCCTATTTATAGATAAGGACTCCCGATTAGACAATACAAGAGGATACGACAATTCTATAGGGATTAGGAAACGACAATACAAAAGGATAAGGAAATAATGTCTTGGACTCCAAGTCTAACATTAATTGCACTTTCCTAATATTGTTAGATATTATTTCTTATCCAATTAAGATAAGAGACAAATTCCTAACAATTTCCACCTTGTATTTTATCCGCTGAAGTTGCTCCTCCAAGAAGTTTGCTCTCGTTCTTCTTCTATGTTTCCGTCCTCAGAAGCTGCTTCTGTTTCCAAAAGCGTGTCACCATGCACGCCTGCATGGAGTGTGTGTCCAGACATGACTGTCCAGACCCTTCATGTGAGAGCTCCTTGTATTGTTCAGTTTGAGAAATTGTACCGCCTCCACCTACAGTTGGAAGAACCGCATCCTTCGCACCTTTGGCCCCCATGTCATAGGGTTGTGTCTTCTTTTAGTCACATCCACTTGAAGACATTGTGTGGTCGGTCCAACCACGACTTCCTCTTTCCAACAATTGACAGCTTCGCCTCTGCATCTGTTAAAATTTACAACCGAGTTTGCAATCTGACACCCTGCCCGTGAGAGTTGAATACATGTAGCAATCTTCGGGTTCATGACACCCGTCACCCATGCTACTGCTTCATCTACACATTCCGAGTCAGTAGACCTCTCATCAGCCGCTCCTCTTTTGGTTAGAAAAAATACAACCAGTCAATAGAACCAGATAGCCTTCGTTGTTGCTTGCCCCTTACAAGTGTATTGCACGAATCCACCTCGTGTTGATATTTCACAACATGTGGATTCACGTCATCCTGATTCCATGATGTTGCCATCAAGATTTACTACCGGATGACCTCCAACGGTAGTTGTCGACGTCGTCATATTTTTCTGTGCTTCCAATGTTTTCTGATCGTCTCACATGAATCCTGCTCTGATATCACTTAAAGAGATTTGCGGAAGCTTCAAGCCCAAGAAAAATACTACACGAGATACAACCCAAGCACGCACAACAAAAGCTACGACTGCCCACGTCGACAAGCCAATAACCACTAAATAAATAATCAAGCAGAGAACATGATTGGCGAAGAAGACCGCAAAATTCTATTAAGCAACTCCAAGAAGATTACAATGATTGTCGCTCCCTCACAATCTCGTGTCCACAATAGAATTTTGTAACCCACTCTCGTTCTCTTTCCCATTTGACTATCCTTTGTGGCTTCCCGTTTTGACACACGATGTTGTCATACGTTGGCACATCCGAAGTTACCACACGTTGGAACCTCACACATCGGTGCTCCTTGGCACACAATATACATCGGTGTCTATCTCTCTTTATGGATAGGGACTCCCGGTTAGACAGTACGAGAGGATACGACAATTCTATAAGGATTAGGAAACGACAATACAAAAGGATAAGGAAATAATGTCTTAGGGCCTGTTTGGAAATGGACTAGGATGAGATTGGGGCTTGTCTTATTAGGCCACGTCTGCGCCACATCAGCAAATCCAGTACCGATCCAGTCCGATTTTGCACTTGCGTGTTTGGCTAGAATCCTCATTTCAAGATTTTGTAATCCCAAAAGCTGGACTATCTCAGTCCTGCCAGCAACAGGATTAGGAATCCCAGTCAGGATTAGTCTCTGTCTTTTGTGTATTTTGTTTTATATAGCATACTGAAAAATACAAGTTACGAGGCTAGTCGGATTGGTTTGCCAAACAGAACCAAGTGGGGAACCCCAATCCCAATCCGGATGATGACCGGACTAATCTCAATCTCAGTCCGGATTTCATAATCTCAATAAACTCAGAAACAGGGCCTTAGACTCCAAGTCTAATATAGATATTATTTGTTATCCAATTAGGATAAGAGAAAAATTCCTAACAATTAGCACCAAGAGAGACTTGTCCTTCTCAACGGTGATATTAGTGAATCCCAAGCTCGTCGCCGCCTCCAAGCCTTGTAGAGCCGCAGTTCCCTCCGCCCACAGCACTGAGAATGCGTGCTCCATCCGACGTTGGTATGTCGTCATGATTGCACCGTGCGAGTCTCAAAGAACAGCACCGCATCTGCCGTCTCCTCCATCTCGGACGATGGCATCCGTGTTGAGCTTCAGCTCCCCTTGTGGCGGTTTTGCCCAGCCATTACTCGCCTCCCTTTCATCTGCGTGCCTGTCCATGCCACCCACAGAAGGGTGGCGCCTTCGTCTTTCCTCTGCCCGTCCTTGCCGCACAGCAGATCCTGTATGAAGCTGTGCACGTCCTTTCCCTCCGTGTGCCCTAGCCAATCCATGGACCCCGCCGCGCCCATATCCGCTTTGCAGTGCTACACGACAGTAGCGCGTGTGATAGGTCTTCTTGCTCCTCTTTACATCTCTGGCATTCGTCCTCTTGGATCACATAATGATATTGTTTACAAGAAACTTTAGCAATATTTAAAATGAGTACTATTTTTAAATAATGATAATGTGTCTATAAAAATGTGTCTTGCATCGGTGAAACACCTATAAGATGAGTGCTATTTTACTTTGTAGAACTTTAGTAATATATATGTTTGTGGTATTTTAATTATGTGCATTGTGTATATTTTTATAATAGTATAGCTGTGTGAATACATATATACTTTTTAATTTATGAGTAATATTAATCTGAGTACTATTCAACACATTCTCTGTTTTTATTATTATTGATGAGTATTATCACATATATATTGTTTTCATATTTGATACAAATAAAAATAGAAAACAAAAAGGCTCTACTGCTGACTGTGATTCTTTCCTAACCCCTTGGCAGTGAGTGAGGTAGACGAAACATCCTACTGTAGCAGCTTATTTTCATTCAATTAAGAAGTAATGTCCACTTTGCCAAGAGGTATCAATCAAAGATATGGACGATGTGGAAGGTAGGTAAGGGAATGAATGGGTCAAGATGAAGTAGGACTTCACTAGCAAAGAATGAGTTTCTGGGGTAGAGGAATTGGTTTCCAAAAAACATGAAGCGAAGGATCATTGAGCAATCTTTGAAAGTCGTATGCTACACAAGCTCCAAAGCGGTAGAAGCTTTCTGATGCACACTCAAACTAAGACTAAGGTGAGGGTTTCCTATCTAGTACTTCTATTAAGAGAACCATTTGTCCGCTCGCTATTCTAAAGAAGAAACTACTGGCTTCTTATGTTCACATTCTCCAGTCTGGTTTATCCCACTTCCTTGACTGTCAACCTCAAACCCTCTAATATGACATTGAACTAATTAGCTTACTTGCTTAAAGCATCTGTCCAAAAATACAAAGACTCGTGTAGGTGCTTCATATAATGAGTATTTATGAGTGCAAGTTGATACAGATGGTGGCCCAAATCTAGGCTATGACGCTTCCTCTTGAGTACAATTCAGACTTGAAGTTTTTTACACAGTACTAGAAAGACAATTATCAAGAACGGGATTTTTAGACACTTATGGACATTATGTTCTTTAATACATCATTAACATTACAATAATATTAGAAAGTGAGATTGATATTCATCCATCAATCAAGAATGAGACCTATGTAACAAGGTGCATGCTTCTTTATAAAAAGAGTTTTGAAAGAAGAAAAAAGTCTACATATAAAGAGAGCAAGCGGAGGCTCAAAATATGGAGCATGCCTTAGTGTCCTCTATTTTCCCTTTTGGTTTGATAGGACTAATAGGTGAGGGTCATCCTCTTCTAGAGAATATCAGATTAGCTTTGAGAGCATCTGTGTGGTAAGTCATCTTGAAAGCAGTCGAGTCTTCTATTTTTCTGAGTCTTTTTCTACATCTTATCCTTCTTGTTAACTACTCATGTCTATCTTACTTATTCCTCATTGAGTTAGACAGGACATCCCCTTTAATGGTGCATCCTTTTACCTATAGTTCTACCTTTTTAATTGTGAACGGCCTTCCCTGCTCCCATTTGGATTGAAATTGTAACTTTTCGGACCGAAAATTAGAACTAACGTATTGGATTGGATTCTACTTTTACTAAGATCACACTTAAAGATACAATACAATATATTATTAACATTTTTATTGAGTTATAATTAAAAAAATTGAGTATTCTTCTTAATATATTGTGCACTAATTATGTATGATTGCGTCTTGTAACTAGTTTATGTGTATTGTTGTGTATAAATGTGTATTCTTGTGTATAAATGTATATTGATATATAAAATAAGTAGGTGCAAAATATGTACATTATACATACAGAAAATATACAAAAATATACAATATAATATATCAATATACATTTTTTGTCTCAATAAAAATACACAATTTTTCATAAAATTACGTATTTGATTCATTTGGAAGAATGCATGTTGCATTCTTTTTTTGTAGGTAGTGTGACAAGGATGCATGTGATGGGCTGGAAGTGGGGAGGTAGAGGGGTAGGGAAATGTATCATCCAATGTTACATTTCGAAGCATGCTATATGGATACAATCTTTTAAAAAATCTATTCTTGTTCCAATGGATAGTTCCCTGCAATAGTTTTTTATGTCAGACGACAGAAAATAATGGTCTCTGATTGGTTCCTAATATTTGGGAAACTTGGAGTTGATTGGTGTATCCAAATGAATATAGACGGGTGATGTCCATCATTTTTCTAAAGTTTATTGTGGCAAGGAACAAGAGGTACCTAAAATATAGCATTGAAAAGAAACCAACAAATATCTTTAGGCACATTAACTTACTCCAAGAAGAAATTATTGAAACACTAATAAGTCAGTGCTTAATAGAAACAATGGAGACTTAAAGTTATGAGTCTTTCCCTTTCACTCAAAACCGTTAAAGCATATGTTTGTTGTGGATAGGAATAAGAAAAAGAAACCAACAGTTGATTCAAAGGGACTTAAAATATACTAGCAGAAAGAAATCAATATATATCTTTAGCATTGGCAGAGGGAGGGGGCACATGGAAACAAGTGCCCCCAACCTTCAACTTCATTTTTTCTATAAGTAATAGTAGTAAATGTCTCATTTCAACTCTATAAAAAATAGTTTAATATTAATACTAAACATTGACCAAATAGATAATCTAAAAAGTTGAGTCAAAAAGGTAACTCTAAAAATTACTCCACTAATATCCTTTAATTCTATAAAATTAAATTGTGTTGACTAGAATACTTGTGGTTGTTCAATTTCCACAAAATATGAATGAGAAAGTACATTACATGTAAGTTTTTTCTAAGATAGTCTTCAAACAATTGACCCAAAATAGGAAGTCTAACAATTACTTCGTCAATACACAATCTAGAAAATTAAGTTGTATTGACTTCACTATCTCTGATTATTTAGTTTCAACAAAATATGTGTGAGGAAGTTCATCAGAAGCATCTTTTCTCCATAATATGTACATGGAAAAGTCATAATATAAAAAATTGAAAATATATATACTAGATTAGCAAGTGAATAAATATCTTTAGTGTATTTTTGATAGACGGAGTGGATGCCAAATATGATTAGGATCTCAATAAGGAAACGTTAAAATATTGTATTTAGAATTTAGATATATAGTCAAGCATAATGAAAAGGTAAATCTTATCTTGTGGATGTGTCAACACTTCATACCAAAAATTGTCTTTTCAACAACAATCTGAGTTTTAGAATTATTTATGGCAATCACTATAGCATGTGCACCCTTATAATCCAGAATCCAGATACATATGATATTTTTTGCATCTTGATCATGTGATCATTGGTAGTAGCGGCAAGTGATCATTAATATTCTACCAGTTTTTATTGTTCCTTATAAGTTGACAATCGACAAGTGACAAACATTATTGAGGTATTGATCAATTGAATGAGCAATAGTTCTGTTCTTGTATATTCTTTTTAGTTTATTCAATTTTTACTATTAGTGTTACTATAATATATTCCATGTAACAATTATCATAGACTAAATATTAACAATTAATATATTGGATGTACCACTATCTATTTGTTTCTTTTTGTTAAATTTTGATATATTAGTAAATATAATATGTTCTCATATTGCTGACAAGGAGTGGATCAAGTGGTCAAGCACAGTGTCTCCTAACAAAGAAATCTGGATTCGAATCCCAATTGCCTCCTTGATTTACCACCCTCTCGGGTGTTCGGCCTCCGCCACAACTGTTTGTGACTCTATTATTCACTTGATTTGATTATAAAGAACAAAGTATATGCACATGTATATGAGTTAATAGATTTAGCATTAATATTGTCAAACATAACAATGATAGCAAAAATATCCTTTCATGTCATAAATATTATCAAAAATTTCATCATCGTAGATTGATGAATGATAAGTGGCTCAATGGTTTTCTATATTAAAAAGAGATATATGACACCATTACTTATAAATTAATAGTGAAGTGATTCCATGAGATGAAAATCTGAAGAAAAAAATAAATTGTGTCAGATGGAATTATTATATTTTTCATTATGAGATATATTCATATATTGAACATTATTAGTTTGAGTGATCTTTAGATATTCATTGACAACTACCAGTCTTGTTGGACTTCCATAAATTTTAGTTATGATTAATTTTATCTGTGTCCCCCTTATAAATCTGGTTGGCTCTGCCCATGATCTTTAGGCTCATTACACATTCCAAGGAAGAAATCGTTGAAGTTGTACCATAAAATCAAACATGGGGATATTAAAATAACAATAGAAGAAGTCTGTGATTTGTGTAAATTTTAGTTGTACATGCATCTAAGCAATCAATTAATAGAAACCATAACGAGAATTGAAGTACATGCACACTGATTAAAGTATAAACATGATTGTAATAATTAAGATGAAAATAACCAATCACAAAACATAGTTATCAATGGAGATCCCATATGTGTTCTCTTAAGAGTAGGGTAGGGTTGTTTGGTATATTTTAACCATTGAATGGCTAACCTCATAGTAAAATACAAGTTCACATTACAAGTGTATATGTAAAATAATATCACATGGAAAAATTGTATGGTTTGGGTCTTTGTGCTTTCCGATTTGAGTTTATAGTAGCCCAAGTCTAGCTTGAATAAAAAAAGGTCTAAAAGGCAGGTCTAGCCCACCCATTTAGATATGTCTAACCGAATTTAGACCTAGTTTGATGGGTCAAGTAATAGAATGGGTCAGACTGGGTCGGTTTTATGTTCTACACTAGGCATGGAGGATGTTATAGCTTATACTACTGATAAATGGATACTTTATTTTATCATTTTGCCTTATTCTCTATTGTGTTCTCTCTTCAGTGGCAATTTCTCCTCGGCCATCCCTTGACTGCAAAATGACACCATGATCATTCTAGTTCTGTTTATTTATTTTGGGTTTTACTCTTGCTAATTAGGCAAAAAAATCCATCATATTCTCGTAAACATTCTATTAGAAGTTGTGAACCATATCATATTGTACACTCAGATATGTTCTTTGTAAAATTTCAAATTGGTCTAGGTTCTAGTATTTTATCAATATATGTTTCCCAATGTAGCCTTATTTAATTTTCCACCTCGGGTATTTGGGTGTGCATGCTTTGTTAAAAATTTGAAACATGGGTTAGACATGTTTTCCCCTCGCTCTATAAAATGTGTCTTCCTTAGCTATCCTTGTGAGAAATTGGTATAAATGTTTGATCTTAAGCACATATCAATATCAATGAATTTTTTTTTTTGAAAACACATCTTCTTCTCTAATCATAGACATACTCTTGGACCAGAATAGTTCTTTTGTTCGATACTCCAACTAGTACCACTGAGATTCCTTATCAATGGTTCCATCTGCTCTAAGCCAAGAGAAGCAACTTGAAATGTACCACAATGAACTCTCACTCCTATCATTCTATCCCATGTCGATCCCTCTAGCCAAGCTACAAATTCACCTGTCAACAAATATATTCTGGGTGATCAAAGGTTTCAGACTTAGAGTTACATATTGCCTTGTGGAAGTCAACGTGCAAATGTACATAATATAATGTTGCTCATTACTCTCTTATGATTATTTGGGATCTAGTTGCACTATTGTTATCAAGTATTTTCCTATTTTTTTGTACATAAATCCATTGTAAATCCATTGCAGGGGCTCCATCTCACCTAGGTGGAAAATTGCTTGGATAATGAAATAGCAGCCCTTATAGATCATCAGAACCAGGATCTTATTAAACCAATCTCTAAATATTCTCCAGTTGCTTGTCGATGGGTCTTTATTAAATACCATCATGATGGCACTATTGCATGACTACAGGCTAGATTATGCATTAAAAAAATCCCAATCATGTCAGATTCATTATCGAGACGTTTTTCGATGTGACACGTCTTAATTTTGTATGTATTCTTGATTTTGTTGTTGTCAATCATGGGTGGCAGCTATTTTAGTTAGAACAAAAATTACCTTTCTATATGGGGATCTATGTGAATAAGTCTATATTAAGCAACCTCATGGGTATGTTGCTCAAGGGAATTCAGATTTTGTGTGCTCAAGAAGGTCATATATGGACTCAAACAAAGTCCAAGAGAAAGATTTGATAAGCTCATTTAAATATTGGTGGAGATAAATTCTCTGGTCACATACTAATCACTCTTTCTTCATGATGAAAATTGGTGTGGGGAATGTTGTGTTCATTGTATATGTTGATGATATTTTACTATTGGGAAATGACTTGAATGAGATATTGGGGATATAATTATCTAGCTAAGCACTTTTTCACCAAGAATATGAATAAGCTAGGATATTTTTCAACATTGAGGTAGCTTAAGGAACTTATATCTCCTTGTCATCAAAAAATATGTTCCAAACTTGCTCATAGACACAGAATGAAGGATCTTGATCTACAAATACTCTTCTGAGCCCAAACTTTATGCCCATTGATAAGGTCCCCATGTTTGTTGATCGCTCTAAATACAAATGACTTGTTGGGAAACTTATATATCTTATAATGGCATTTGTCGTTATAACTTGTGTAGTTGGCTTTGTAAGTAGATATCTAAATAGGCCAAGCTAATGTCATTAGGAGGTTGTATGTCACATACTCAGCCATATAAAAGCTAGTTATGGCAAAAGATTGTTGTATTCAAGGCATGGTCATAGTAGTATTCCAAGATACTCTTAGTGTTGGTTATGCAAAAAGTCATATAGATTGCAAGTCTACTTCTGACTATTACACTTATGTAGTAGGAAATCAACAGAAGGCAAAATGGTGTGGACAAAACTAGTGCTAAGACAAAATACATAGCTATGGCGCATACTATTTGTGAACTTCTTTGGATCTGGTCCATTTGTAAAGAGATTGGATTTCCCATTCATGAGCATGTGCAGATATGACCTATGCAAATATTTAGTGACAATAAGGATGATAACTTCATCGGTAGTAACCATGTCTCCCATAGGCGTACAAAACACATAGAGATTGATTGACACTTCACTAGGGAAGCGGTTATGAAGGAAGATATATGTACCCATACATGCTCAGAGGACTAAATTGTTGGTTTATTCATCGAAGCACTTCCTATGGAATGGTTTATAGAGTTGATTGACAAGTTGGGCGCAAGAGATACATATGCTCCAGCTTCAAGGGGGTTGTTAGAGTGGTCTTTTTATATGGAATTATGCTTAGTCCCACATTGAAGGAGTAGTAGTGGCTTACACTAACACCTATATAGACATGTACTTGTATACCCCGTTTAATCATCAAATAACAATTCATTCAAGATTACTATCTAACAAAGTCAAATTCAGACTTCGCAGTCCCAAATCTCAGGACTAGCTCTATTCAGATTCCAAAATTTCAATCATGTGCCAAATCGTGGCAGGCCTAGGATTCCAGCTCTGACGCGCTGGAGTACTACGTCTGGACTGGCTTTACATGTTCTCGTGCTAGATTGGCTGTGCTTCTATACGCATATTTTTTTCTATGAACAGAAATACAATAAAGAAAAGCTGTTGGCACTTTGTTGCATGTAGTAGTTGCAAGGAAAGATGCAACCATAACACATGTACAGAAAATTCAGGTGGAAGAGAGGTCGTCGTTTATTTTTAAGGTGTCGGGAATAGCAAGCATACAATATTTACTTCCTAGAGACATAAGCATAATACTGGACCATGGGGACCACAAACGCAATTACCAACAAGCCCCCAACAACCAAAGAGAACTGTCCACGTTTTTCATCAGTCTGCTCTCTAGTTTTAAAGTTCGATTCCCGCTTGTTGTCCTTGACCTGTGGGCCTCCAGGATCTGGCAGTCCATCAATAGCAGCAACCAACCTTTTCGCACTGGTTATCACGGCTTCATTGTATTTTTCGTCCGTGGCCAAAACTGCAATTAGCAACCCCGAAGGTTTAAGACATCAGTACTGTTTTATGCATTCAAGATACAATAACACGGTTAGCAGACATTAAATATTGATAGAGACTGGTTCCAAAAGACTGGTCGGTCAACTTTTTTGTTTGAGGACAGCAATGACTACCCAATAGAAATCGGAATGTGCAGAAGTAAAATATAGGTCTTATAAAGTTAAAATATCTCAAATTTGCTATCTTGTTATTCATTGTGATAAGATACAGACAAAATGTATCAAAACCAAGTAATATCCATAATTCGTTACGTGTCACCTCACAGAAATTTATGGGCCACAAATATTCTCCAAGATCAACATATTTCAGCAAGAGAAATACTGTGTACACTTCTGGTCACACCTTTGCACACCCACCTTGTTGAAGTTTGTGGAGTCCATATAAAGCCACCCCCTCCCGGAAGCAGGCCTACTCACAGTAATGAGGTTTGATGCACAGTGTACAACTCAGACACAATTAACTCTTCCTCTTGTAGTTATATGCCCCTATGCGGGTTAAATCTTCCTCTTGTAGTTATATGCCCCTATGTGGGTTTCTTAGATCTAATGATCCAGATCTACTGTTGTTGTCTTCTACCCCATTGCGGGTTTCTTCATATCTAGATCTAATTCTGCCCATGTGTTGGGTTGCTAGTTCTGTTGATGCTCCTGAGTTGGACCTTTGTTTCCCTGCTACTCCTTGCTGACATACCTGTCATTCGGCATATCTTTCTGATGGTATTTCTTGAGCCACTTCGAACGCTATGTGTCGCTATTGTGAAATTGGATGGCTCCAACTATTATACTTGATTTGCGGCCTTCGACCTCTATGTCAAAGCTCATGGTCGTTACTAGCATCTTAATTCTGATGTTCCTGCCATACATGTTGATAACACCGATGATAAAACTAAACAAGCCTATGATCTATGGATTAAGGAAGACACTGACGTCATAACCTGGATGATCAACAGTGTTGAGCCCTAAATCAGCCAGTCACTTCTTCGACTGCGGACTGCCAAAGCCATGTGGGACCAGCTCTTACATGATTATTCTCATCAGCAAAAGCCGAAGAAAGCGTTTGAAATTTTCAAACACCGAGCTAAAAAGGAGTATTCTATACTGAACTTGTGGAATATTACTACAATCAATGTTGCACGTTTTAGGACGAGTTTGAGGTATATCACCCCCCTCTCTCTACTGATATCACTGAAATACAACGTCAGCACGATGAACTTCAACTAATGAAATTTCTTGCGAGCTTGCCCCACTCATTCTCTGGAGTGGTATATCAGATTATGTCCAGCGACTTGTTCCTCTCCTTCATCACCCGACCAGTCTGTTGCTGCTCTAGCTATCTGCTCAGGAGACTCATGTGGCCATGGCCGAAGCTAAGGTCGTGGTCGTGGTTGCTCTACTGTCGGACCTGGTCGTGGTTCTTCTTCATTTGGTCCCGACCTATCCTCTTCTGAACAACGCTACTATCATTTATGTACATGCACAAATCATATTGAAGATCTTTGTTGGCTCAAGCATGGTAAGCCTGCATGGGCCAATCAGGTCACTATTGATCAACCTGATTCTGCATCATCCACCTCGTCTCACCCATCTGCCAAGTGGATTCGCTCTGAGTTCGAAAAGCTACTTCAGTCCCGGCTCAACTCCTCTCATGTTGATGACCCTGCTGATGGAGGTTCTGCTCTACTTGCCTCATTTGTACCTTATGGTAAAATAAATGGGTGATAGATTATGGCGCCACCTCCCATATGTCTAGCAATTTTGAACTTTTTTCGGAACTACATACAATTTTTTTTGTTCCACCTGTCACTTTTGTTGATGTCAGACTCATGTTTCTGACATAGGGAATATTTGTACTCCTGGCAATCTCTTATTACGCTTAGTTCTTTAAGTTATCAAATTTCCGTTGAATTTGTTATTTGTTAGTAGAACTGTGAAGAGTCTTAGCTGCTCTATCAACTGGAGGATTTGCTTCGACGACAAAATATAAGCAGCAGTAGTTACATACATCCAATAAAACTTACTAAAACAGGCAGCGCCAGTAATTTGTTGTGTTTTTTAATGCATGAATGACTCTTTGAATTGATATTAAGTCGGACCTCTAAATCACTCTTAGAAAAACTGGTTAAAGGCTTAGTTCATTTGTAAAGGGTGTTACTTTCTGAAGCTTGCAGATGCCTCTTGCTGAATTATCGTGCCTGGAATGTAATGCTATATGTTACAATGTGACGTTGTTGAATTACATAGTAAAATTTTCAAGTTCATTTATACATAGTAAAATTTTCAAGTACATTTATACATGCAATAGATAAAAGTCTAAAGTTCATTTGTGCAAGCATAAATGAGATGACCTGCTGTAGGCAGTCCTTGTTAGATATTGTGCTTCAGAATGCACTTCTGTAATGCATGATGTACATTTGTTATAAAAAATTACATTCTTGTAAGAGTAAAAACACACTTCGTGTGTCCATTTTTGCTCCAGAAGATATGAACTTACGTTGGTTGGGTCATCAACGTGGAGAGGAAAAGATCATATCATTTTATTTAGCATGTTCAGGCTGTTTATTAGGGATATGGCAAGTACAAAGACGGGATAAGAATAAATTATACAGAAAAAAAATATAATATGCATAATTTAACTTAGAAAAAGTAACCAAACTAGTCCAACTTGGACGTTCAGCTGTTCAGTATAATTAATACACACTCTCACAAGTCACAATACCCCCTTGAACTGAAAATGGAAAATAGGATGGTAGGCTTGGACAAAGTAAAATTGGCCTGTAGAAGTAGGCATTCACCGTCCCTAAAGCACGAATCATGTAAAATAAATGTCCTTCATCAAAGTTATAAACTCCTATGGCTTGAGGATGATGGATAAATCCCTTGAGCAATTTGAAAAAAAAACAGTAGTAGCAAGCAATCTTGAATGGCCAGTAGTGACAACCAACAATATATAGTGCATCCAAAGTAGAAGTGTACTAGCTGCACTAGGCTAGAGTATGGAACACCGTTGCTAAATTTTCTCAGAATAGATCGACAAACATAAGCACTACAACCTCCAACTAGAGAGGAGCAAGCAGTATCTACTCATGTAACACAAAGACCAAAGAAATTAGGTAGATGGCGGCGGTAAATCACTATTTGCATCTGAGGTAGATAAACCTGATAGCGTAGGTGCAAAGGTAGGTACTCAAGACTGGCAGCTAATGTGCACAACACAGCATACACAAATAGTAGAGTTGATCAAGGTTTCATGCTTAACAAAACATGGGAGTGAGTAGCATTAGCCATCTCTCGTGATGCATAGAAGAATACTGTAATTGCTGAAGAGATGGAGACACGGGCCAAAACAATACTGCGGGATCTTGTACCCGTCGAATTGGAAAGCAAGGTGTAGGCTGCAGATAGCTGTATACCTTGAAGCATACTACAGAAAGTAAAGTGGACCTGTATATGCCTTGGTGGATAACGGATTAACTTAGACCTATCGAGTGAGGAAACTTTTTGTTCTTGTTACTAAGAGAATAGTATGTGTATACTTTGTGTGGGGCAAGTTTAGCTGGAATCTGCATCCACCATGGTTGTCAAGATGACCAGGCAGTGGTCTGCTCTGGCTGGGCGCCTAGGCTCATTGCCTGCTTATAAATCCGTGCTAATTTTATGTATACTAGTATAGTATATCACATATATAAGGTAGCTTATGTACTAATTTAATGTTTTACACGATAAAGTGTCAGACCTTAGCAGCAGAAATTCAGAATAAAGATTGAAGTTCTCTCTGAAAATTTTTAGGATTCAAATTGCAAGGACTACTGCAGGAGTCTTTTCTGACAACAGAAGTATGTGTTCGATCTTTTGTGAGATGTTGACATGCCGGAGTTGCCCTGTCGCTACTCCAATAAGTTTGAATCATCAGCGCTGGAGATGAAGTGAACTAGGACCAGTAACAGAGGACTGTTGGATGGCCACCTCATCGCTCAAATACACGTCCAATATTTCATATATGTTCAACCCTATTAGTCTACTCCAATAAGTCTGAATCATCAGTGCTGGAGATAAAGTGAACTAGGACCAGTAACAGAGGACCGTCGGATGGCCACCTCATCGCTCAAATACACGTCCAATATTTCATATATGTTCAACCCTATTAGTCAATGCATGCATGGTCCTTGAACCTAGCATGGAACTTACGGCTTGTTTGGTTCTGCCGAGATGGAAAATGCATTTTATAACTGCCCAGTTTTTACAACTCATTGTGTTTGGTTTCATGTTGTTTCAACCCTCAATAAGGAAAGGAACTACAACAACACTGCCCAGTCTGTAGAAATTTGAGGAAAGCGAACTGTGCCAGAAATGGGAGCAGTTCATTTTCCTCAAGTGGTGGCTGCGCTACGGCTTCCTCCTTTCCACACAAGCTTCCTGCTTTTCCGCTTCTGTCCCTTGATTTGGGCCTTTACTCCACAGCTGATCCGTCATCCATGCAAGACACAAAGCCTGACAGCTTCTGCTTTCATGCCAGACATGGGACAGCAGCGATGACCATCTCTGTTAACTGCACCTACCCAAACGTATTACAAACTAAATGGATGAGTTCCATTTACATTGAACCAAACCAAAATGATATAGTTCCAATTTACCACTTCCAATTTCCTGCTTTACCATTCATCATATGGGTTGGTTTTACTCCCAGCCAGATAGGACCTTGTTGACATGTTCAGCTGTAGATTTTGGTATACACAGATGTTGAATAGATCTTATGTACATCGCCAATAACCCAGTTCGGCTTCACAAAACAAAGCATGCATATCAGTAGATTCTTTTATCAGTGAAAATCAAAAAAAGAATTGTCTACCCTCTGCTAAATCTTCTGATCAAAATGCTTATGTATTTAAAAAGGGCTTAATTTTGTCCATTTTTCTTCTTTGGTTTCCTAGATGAGCGTGATATTTATGCTCCTGCTTGAGTAAAGTGTTGAGTTGTACCCTATATTTGTATGTACATTATCCTTGTACGTACAATATATTTGTACGATATATGTCCCACACCACACCATGCATCTGGGTTTTCCATGATTTCTAAACCTGTATAAGTGTGTCCTTGTCAATAATAAGTCTTTTTGGCATGATGTAAGCTTTGTCTGTAGGCACTTTCTTAACCCTTATATTTTCATCTCATGGTCTTAACACCATGCCATAAACTTCTAGAAACATTGCTGGGGCATTATTTTGTGTCTGTCAGATTTTGCAATTAAGTCACTGAAGAGTGTGTCAAGACCAATGACACCCATGTTCTGTAAGATATCATTGTGCAATCTCCTGTGATGTATATAGATTTACATGTGTGTCATACTAATAATAAGTACAAGTGTCGATTTCGATTAAGTTAGTAGGTATCTTGTATTCATACAAAAGCTACTTATACACCCTTGACAAGAAAACCAGCCATCAATTTGACATGTGATAGCTCAAAACTAAACATTGCGAGCTCCCCATAGAAGAAAAAAAAGCATTAGAAGTGTTATATCATCGCCCAAAATGAACTAAGATCATCAAACAAATATTCAATCCACATATTACTGTGTGATGTTGAACAACCTCCAATGCATATACATGAGGGCAGACACCATCCATTTTATCGCTTCTTATGTTTTGTAGTGGCCTGGCCTGGTGATCTTTGATCCCACATTGAGGCTCGAAAATTTGTGGCCTATTCATATTTCATGTTTTCCCTTTTATCAGGATTAACTTCAATATGGATGAATGAAAATATAATATTTCTAATGGAATTGGTTCACATTTGCATTTGGTGGATAGTGTTATTCGTTGGTAGATTGGTGATTGACGTTACAGCCATGTATGGTTTCATTTTCAATTTCTTTTCTGTTTGCCTATGTGTGCGTGTGTGTTTCATTCATGATAACCCTTATATGCCCAGGGTTTCACTTTTTTAATTCATTTATTGTATTCTTGTTTCACAAAGAGAATTTCATTTGTGTTACTAACAAATTGACATATTTACATGTCAAACACACTAACATACATATAGACAGCCACTTCATGTTAAGCCTGGTTTACTGGTTAGCATATGCATAATTTTACAAAGAGGACAAATGTGAACCCAAGGGTTCGTATTTTAACACTAGAATGACGGGTGAATGTTCTACTAGGCTTTCTTATAAGTCAGAAGACAGCATGTATGTGACTCATACATCTGTTCAGCATATACACCGAACAGAAGCAGGCTCAGTGGCTTGCATGTTAAAAGATTGTTTTATCGTAAATAATTATCTCAGCATTGAATTTTATTCTGCCTTCTTTAATTTATGGATACATATGAATCAACCATGGCTTATTGCTAGTGACATTTCTATTTCTTATCACGATGTCTCGACTTTAATTCAAAAATATCAGAAACCCACCAGGCCACTCCTTGGCCTCTGCAGCCAGTAATCTTCTACTGCTAAGTATATAGATATATAGAGTGTGCATATTAGGAGCTAGGTCGGAGGAGAAGTTTGAGGATGTCAGGACATGTAACTATTTCCAGAAGGAAAGAAAAACAGTCCTAAATTCCTATTGCGTCGTATAAGGTGAAATGTAGACAGATTTTTGTAGCTTACCTGGAAGGTTCTCTGAGACGGTTGCATCAAGAATAGTATCTCCAACAGCTTGTATGAACTTTGGGCCTCCAGTGACGGCACCCTCCTTTTGACTTGTGACGAGAACAACTATCCCCTTGTTGTTTCCTTCCTCAACTGTAGGATACCAACGCTCCAAAACTTGGTCAGCATATTCAAATGCATCTGCCTTGCTCTGTAACAGAAGAAATATATATCAGAAAATATGGTAAACCACTAAATTGCATAACCAACGTAAAAAAGGTATAACTTTCAATTGTGGGCCATTATTTCATAACAATTCAGGGGAAAGCACCTCAAAATGTCTTGATATACATTCTAGACAAATGTAAAAATTGGAAGCGAGGTAAAACAAGATCATTTACTAAGTGGTGCATTTACTGACATATATTCTACAACATAAATATGTAAGATTTCCTATTGCATATTGTCCCCAGTATTTTTCAGTTCTGCTTTATTTCTTATAGGAATACACTACTCATCTTTCCAAAAAATCCATCAAAGCATTCTCATTTCCTCTACATCAAAATTGTTACTAAGATTCTTGATGATCTAATACTCATTACCATACAAAATGGTAGGGCAAATAGCCACTATAAAGCTTACCTTTCCATCCACTTGAGATTCTATGATCGCATACTACTCATGTAACATGGCGTCTTATCCACCCTATTCTAATGTTATGAACTTATGATCAATGGCATTATATTTTTCACCTTCCATTTGAATAGGCAGTGACCTGAGTGTGAAGAGCAAAGCCATTACCAACAACGGAAAGTGCTCAACGTTCAACATTACCGCCAGCATTCGCATGGCTAGGCTGACATTTTTTTATGTCAAATTAATCAGGTGAAATGAGATCATTATTACTCTGTGAGGGCTTGCCAAGCGATTAATGGAATTCATTACAGAACACATGCTTGGGCCAAACTTTTAAACTAGTCTGCGCCCAATAGAATAGTAAGCCAACTACACTATAGCCCAATCCTGACTTATCTGTTAACTATTTTGCATAACACAATGCGGACATTATTACATACTATTTAATATTACACTTGCTAGGGAATTCACATGCATTCTTCGACTCCATATGTCAACTGATAGACCATTGTTCATACACCCCCAAACCCTGCAAACCGAGTGGGTGATGAACATACCCCTAGCTTCAGACAATGATATTCACAACATAACCTTGATAGGACCTTAGTAAATAGATCTGCTAATTGCTTGAACTTTTTAGCAGATATCTCAAATCTCTCTAATAAAATGATAGTTGATAAAGTCGATCTATATGTGTTTGGTTCGAGCATAATAAATGAATTTAATTGAAACATTACGAGCACTTGTAATCTGAATATAGTACTGCAGAGGCAGGGGTAGGTTCAAAATTTGAGGTGAGTGAAGCAGAGCTATTATAGACCCTTTTTAGGTAGTCGTTTGTTACTTGAGCTCAATTTAAGTATAGTTAAGTTAATTACAAACATATAGAAACGAAATTTGAGAACTGATTGGAGAAACAATCGAAAAGTTTGGTTGTTAATTACAAACCTATAATTAACATGACATGTTAGTATGCGTCAATCGATGTCACTGCAAATCACACACAAAAACAGCACATCCTTCTGATGGACAACTCAAATGTTTGGTTGTGTACAATTAGACGGGCAGTGGCCATTGCCAAATGCATATTCCTTTAGTCACATTTTCATACAAGTTTTGCACGTAAGAGTTTGAATGTTTGCTTTAAAATTAGTTTAAATTACATTACCTTAGTTTTTAGCTAATTTGTTTGGTTTTAAAAAAATTTCTTGACTTTCATATGTCAGGGTCGAGTATTAGCCCCTACACATCAGCGTAGCCTAGGGTGGTGGTCACGCTGACCGATCAGCAGGTGGAAGCAAATTTTAGCCAAGTTTTAGAGAGCAATAGGCCATGGGGCCACATCAATCGATGGATCATGAAGACTTGGATATAGCTCCAAAGCCACGCATCAATCCCCCCCATGGACTCTCCTCCATTCGATCGGTCTCCATCCATGTGACTCGGCCCAATCACCTACCTTGATGTGCCATCGCGCCGCACTGATGTGACTGCTAACCGAAAAGCCATCTACCAAATGAGAATCGCGTCCCAACAGGCCCTGCTCTGTTTGGCCTCCATTGGTGAACGAGTCCCAAAGAGGCCTCCATCGATCAGCCTCCATCAATGTGCTTCTTCCATCAACACCCAACCCACACCGACTACGCTTCCAACCTACGAGGCTTGCGCTTGATGTGGCCCAACTGCTTGACAAGGATGGCGCGTTTATGTGCCCTGACGTGGTCAGCCATTACCACCTTCATGCCCACTCCCACTCGACACACCTCGCCTCACCCTGATCAACGAGGCAAACGCAACTGACGAGACTCCAGTCCGAAGGGGCCAACGCCCTATGCCAGCCAACATGGCGTCTGCTCTTCTTCCACACCGGCATTAATGCCATTACAAAGGTCGACGATTCATTATAGATGGTTAGGGGTTCCAAACCCTAACAATGGCCTATAAAAATCGGCCGAACCTCCTTGCGAGTGATCTCTTCACCACGTTGAAAGGTTGCCTAGCTCCATCCTCAAGCTCCGCCTCTAGCTCCATAAACAGCCTAATTGATGCCCGTCCACTGCCCCTTCCACTCCAGTCGTCGAGGTTCCTGACCTTGACCTCGAGAGAGGCAAGGTCTGCGATGACTCTAGCTTGCTTCCACGACGCCAGCACCATCCATCAGTCACATGTTGTGCTCTCTCTAAGTCGGATCTAGGCCAAGGAGGAATATGACGACCAATAGGGTCACCCTAAAGTATGTCCTAGGTGTTCCCTATTACTTCACTAACAGCCCTCATTTCGAAGCATGAAGACAGACGGCTGCACACCACAAATTTCCTCCTAATTTGGTGATGACAGCTATTTCTTTCGTTCCCCTGTTGATCTTGTTACTGTCACAAGGAGCGAGTAACCCCCTTGCTAGGACGTGGGAAGTAGGCTCACTACCTTTTTTTCTACTGATTTATGCTTGTATGAACCATGATTTATTTTGAATCAATCATTTATAGTCTTGCTTATGTGATTCGCCAACATATATTTGTTTGTTTATTAAATCTTTGGTGTAGAGAATTTTGAACCCAAGATCTAAGATATTGATGAGAACTTTAGACATGTTTTCTGAGACAATGGGTAGATAACCTCTAGGTAACACGACAATGAGCCTAAAATGATATCTGTCAGGATTGAATCCTCATTCTGAAAGGACAAGATTTACCCTGCCTCAACATGTGCATGTTCATGCTTATTATGATGCAGTGAGAGAGCGAAACATAGGTAGTGGTGGTGAAACACATCCAACCCGGTGTTTCCATCCATTTGATAAACTACACTTTTATTCCGGTTTTTTATTTTTTAATCTTAGTATAATCAACCAATCAACTTACTGGTAATAAACAGTAGTTCTTGCTCAGTTACTTTGATCAGGTTATTCTTAAAAAGGCATTCATGTTCGATCATAAACTATATGGCGTTAAGATCCGTTTGCCTGCATGTGGGATTGTTGTACACTTGGATTAGGTAAATTCTAGTGTTCTCAACCCCTAGCGAATTTGTTGTCCGATAGTTTACACATCAGCAATCAGAACGAAGGATACGGTTACCTATGAGGAGAACTTCGTCGGAGATTGAGGGAGACACTCCCAAGTAGAGAATTGAAAGGGTCGTTGATCTCTGCCTCACCAAGATAAGCAGACACTTTTAGTGGGTGAATCAGAAGAAAGGGAAGACAAGAAGCTCAAAGATTGTAGGGAGTCAAACAAAAAGAGATGCACTTAAGAGAAAGGTTCATGTCACCCAACCTGCCACAAAATAGAAGAGAAAGGGAGTAAGCAGTGAGGAGTGAAAAGGTTAGGTTAATTTTAGTGTTTTCCTCAAAACATGAAGTAAATGGATCAGATGTATATAAGGTCCGCTTTTAGATTGTATTAGTGCCCCCCTGTAACTAGTAGACCAAATTGGCAAGACTATTCTTTTCTATGGTTCCAACTCGGACTACAGTTAAATCAGCTATTAGGATTAGGGGTTAGACTCTCGTCCTTAAAGTCCAAGGATGATAAATCTCTAGAAATTTTGCACAATCATCACCAAGAGGCAAATTTCTTGCAATGCATGTGAGGTAGGTCATGCCTCACATAGCCTGCATAGGCCTCTGTGAGGGAATGATTTCCCCTTCAGTAATAACCAACTGGGGTTTGCAATAGATGATGATAAGGCTTGATATTTAACCCCATAAATGACTTTACGGTGGTTATATTCTTCTTGCTTTTCCATGAGAGAGACCCAAGAAAAAGCAATAGCGGCATGCCTATCTCCTTGTTAAGGACAATCATCTAAGTCAGCGTCACAAAAGGCTGACAATCGAAGAAGAGCACTTGAGGATACAAGCTCAAGCCATTATGTAAAGTTCCCTTCACACAAGAATTCTTTCGACAAGGTTTATATGATGAACTATAGATTGGACATAAACTTACATTCTAGATTAACAACAAACAAAATGTGTGGTCCTAGTCATGTTTAGATATTAAGGATGTTTGACAAATTTTCAATAAAATGTTGGATAGGGGTAGAGCTTTTAACTCTCGGACTAATAATAGCAAAGGACATGGGGGTCCAAATGGATTTATAATCAGGCATATTACTTTTCTTTAGTAGTTTAATGGCAGAGCTAGCATGACGTAAAAATAATCGTTTGACAACTTCTAATTCAAAGAAAACAATGCAAAAGCCCTAGATCTAAAAGAGTGGTTTCCTTGTGAGCGAAGCTTCCCCTTTCAGTAATACTTCAAGTACTTGAGTATTATGAGAAGAAATTACCTATTCAGCTCATTATGGAAAACAAATATATTATGCAAAACAAAATGAAGGATTTTTGTGGCTGCTTTTAAGCCCATTGTTTAGCAAGAAGTCTATCAATTTATTATACCAAGCATGAGGAGCATATTTAAGACCACATCGTGCCTTTTCTGACTTGCAGATTATCTAAGGTTGTGATGGACTTTCAAAGCCAAAATGTTGTTTCAATTATATAACTTCTTGTAAATCCCCATTAAGGAAGGTATTAAATACATCTAACTGATGTGCAGGCCATTAATTAGCTGTTAAAATAGATGATACAGCGCGTAAAACTGAAGATTTAACCATTAATTTGGGTTTTACAATAGACAGAGAGAGAAGATTTGGGAAATTGGGATGAGATGGGACAGAGGCCATCGGATGGAAAGGTGCCACTGGTTCGGTAACTTCTTTACCATGAGAAAAAGAATTCAGAAAAACACAACAACAGGTTAAGATACAGTAAGGTGCTTTCAAATGAGCTTCTTCTAACATGCCCTTGTGCCTATCAAAGTCAAGTGTTGATCTTACTCTTTAACTTTTTCAAAACAAATTGAATCTAAAATAGTCAATTGGAAGGCAAAAGGAGGTCGTAGGTGGTCGCCTTATGCTGCCTGGGTACGACCTTTCAATTGATATATCCATCAACCAAATTAAATAAAAATGGGCCCGATTCGAGCCGCCCTGTAACATTCAACCATTTATGTGCTTCAATATAACAATCTGGAGTAAGCACTATTGCTTGTTTCCATTACTCACCAGCTTCATTGAACCAAGCCTCCATAATTTTGAATCATCCTGTCAGACGGCATGTTCTCTCCTGTTGGAACAGGTAAGTAAATTCCTCTCATAGGGGACCATGGCCCTTAGATCTATGAACAAAAGACAAAAAAAATATTTATGAAGCTTCTTTTTCTTTCATTAGGTTCAGTTCCAGTCTAACGGGAATAAAATTCTACGACTAACAAGTCATAATCTTACAACCTACCCATCTACTATCTATTATTAGATTCACTAATCCTTTATTTCCTCTTCTTCTTTACCCCAAGAAAATGAAGAAAGCAAGACCTGGTCCTGTTACGATAAATGTCAGCACTCTTGTAGTTATCTAGTTTACTGGCATGGGAGGGTTATATCAGGAAACTTCTTGTTGAATCTAACTATAAAATAGTCGTGAAGGAAGTCCCCAGTTATATGATATATCCCCTTTTCATGTGAAAAATATTTGGTAAGCATACAAACATTGAACCTTTCAAGATATCCATCAGGCATTTATTTGGTTTGTAAACTCATTTACAACTCACAATACGCATATACATTTCTCTAAGAACAGAAACCAGGCTTTGTTTTTCTCTAAACCTTGCAGCTTATCTTTTTGCCTTGATGGTTCTTGTAGTAGGTGGTATAATGGTATTGCTTGTACAGATATAGATATTGTAGGAAAGATTTGGTTCCATACACCCACCTTTGATCTTGTTATCATATGATGATGAGTGGCAACTGTATAAATCTTGGCAGAGTATAGATATACATATATTCTCCCTTGGTTTTGTGACACTTTTTGCATAATTACAATAATAGTAACAAAAATCACCAACTTCTTATAGAAAGTAATTTTTTTCAATTTTTTGGTCAGCACCACAGCAGAATTCTTCCCGAAATAAAACAAAAGGACGGTGACTTTTCACGACTTCCCGTGTATTTTCAAAAAAAATCACGACTTTCTGTGAATTTTAGAAGTTTTCAAAGTCTTATCAAACTTACACACAATTCCACAAACTTCAATGATTTTTTTATATAAACATCTTCAAAGTTACCTTCCAGTTAAGCTTTTTCAACAAGTTTAAACATCTTCAAAGTTACCTTCCAGTTAACTTTTTCAACAAGTTTTGTGGCTCTCTAATGATATGTCCTAACTGCTTTCAACATCAAACATTCCCCCTCTTCCTCTCCTACACCACAACTGTAAAAGCTTCATCTCTCCTTCTTGTAAAACAGTAGTCTCTTCCATATTTGTGGGATCTTCCATGTTGTACACATAATCTGAACGAAGCCTTTCTCTTAGGAGAAAAAGGTTGAGTGTTCTTCTATATGTGTTAGAATTTTGGGTTCTAAACACTTTCTTGGTTTAAATTCAGAAACTAGACAAGATCGTCTTGGGAAAAGAGCTACTTTCCATTCTTGAAACCGCCCCTCTGTTTTTGTTCCTCTTGTTAGAGAAAAGGTCATAAAAAGATCACCATAATGTCAGAGATGGGTGACCGCATAATTTGTTTGAGTTGATTGTGGTTCTTAACAAAGGGAAACAATCTCAGAATACATAGTCACAGGCGGCTATTCGTGCTACCCATGGAACCTTTGTTTATTAAACTTCCAACACATTCCAAATGGCAACCATTGTCTTTGTAACTTTATCTGGTTGTGTGTATGCTTATACTCTTAAAGGTAATTGACTAGTGATTCATGTGGATCTTTGGAAAGAAATTGGAGACGAAAGAAATCCAAACATCTTTAGTGTATGGTGATTGAATGAAACTTGTGGATTTTGCAGTTTAAATATCAAATGTCGTACTGAGTCCTGAGAGCTACTCCCATGACATCTTCTCACGAGGATGTAAGGATTTGACCTTCCAACAGATTGTTAATATGAAGCCAAAGTAGGTTTCTAGGATTTCATCTCTTCATTGTCAAGAATCATTGTAGCATCTCAGGGAACATGAAGTTCATGTGAGACAACTGAAAAGTAATGAAGTTGGCAACGTCAACTCGTAAATGGATAGATTGGAAAGAGTGATCAACAGAGGAGAACATGTTGAAGGTAGTAGGGGATGGTGGTACTTCCCAGTATGATCCGCTACGAAGTCAAATTAACTGAAATGATATGAACTTGTAATTATCAGGTTGGATAGACGGGCTATTTATATCTTACAGAATCCATTACAAGCAGACCTTGGTTAATCCAGCCTGTTCCCAGCGTTGTAGCATCCAGATAAACTACATCCTAGTCGTAACTGAGCCATGAGCTCTTTTACAAAATTAAACTACACAGACGGACATCATTAGGTGTTATACAATATCAGATCTACTCATTGAATTCATACACATTCTTCTACTCCAGAATCATTAGGTGTTATACAATATCAGATCTACTCATTGAATTCATACACATTCTTCTACTCCAGACTTCAATATTTAGATTCTTGCTCGTAGAAGATAGCACCAACTCCTTCCATTCCTTGCAAGATATTGGATGTTATAGAAGTAGAGGCAACCGCTTTCCTCTTTTCCCTACCAGCCGAATCACTGGCTGCTCCAACTGGTGGTATAGGCGGAAGCTTGCTGCCACCGCATCGCGCCAGCTTGACGCAATCCAACCAGTGGAGCACCTGTGCGTTGGGATCCTTCTCCTGAACCACACCAGCAACGGTAACCTGCACCTGCCCACGATACGCAGTGACCCGTCCTCGCACGCGCAGCAGTGCCCCCACACGCACCAACCCCGCCAGGGACTCCGCAAACTCCGCCGCCAACTCTGGGTCTGGGTCCTGAACCCGCCACCCTTTGGCGGCGTTGTGGCGCTGGTTCAGCCAGAGGACACAGGGCGCGCAGCCCGTGCCGTCGTCGACGAGGAAGCGGAGGAACTTTTCCTTCCTCTCCCGGTTCACGACGTAGCCGAGCGTCTCGGCGAAGACGACGGGGCGGTCGGTGCCCCGGTAGAGGAATGTCGGCGCCGCGGTGTGGCGGACGGTAAGGTTGAGGAGGTCGCATGCGAGGAGCTTGACGTGAGGTGGTTGCACCCGGCGGTCCATGACGATTGACAACCGCTCCGGCGGGCCGGGTTTCAGTTGCGGTGAGGAATCGGGAGGAAGGGGTTGGTGTATCGAAGATGAGTGATAAAGGTGGTGGTGGTGGTTGTTGGGGGGCGGAAAACACTACGGAATGACGGGAGAGGAATTCAGTGGCACTGTGGCAGGTTAGGGGAAAAGACCGCAATTGCCCTTGTCTAAACTAATCGCACGGTTATCCATCCGTTGGATGGATTAAGGCGGCTAAAAGCCGGTTTTAAGCCCAGGTCGGTATCGAATAAAAAGGCAACACAGATCAAAAACCAGGGGGCATCGTCGCATCAACTAGCAGCAGAGTTACCACGGTGATGGATTAGGGCAAGACATACCGTGAGCTTGCGGACCGTGACGAAGTTGATCCGGAGGTCCTTCCTGGACTCCAAGTCGGACAGCAGCGCCTTGAGGTCGGACTTGGTGAGACGGCTGAGCACGCCGGCGTCGTCGACGACGTACGACTCCTTGGGCGGCCCGTCATTGATCACGTCGAACTCGGACGCCTGAGCAGCCGGGATGGGGCAGAAGTTGACGGCCAGGGAGAGAGCGAGAGCCGCAAGGCCGTGCTGGACGTGGGAGGTCCAGCTCTTCGGGGCGTAATAGGAGGAGGAGGATTCCTGCTGCGACGAGGTGTTGTTCTTGAGGGCGCAGGTCGGGGTTAATCTGAGTGAAGGGAATGAGGCTTGAGGAGGAGTCCGCAGCGAGGGTTTTCGGAGGAGGGATTTGGGAAGGGGGAGCGGGGCGAAGGAGTGGGTGGGGGAGAGGAGTGTTTCCATTGGAATTGGAAGGGAAGGTCCTGCAGCCTGCTTGCCGCCGGGAGGGAGGAGCGGCAGAGCTGGGCGTGGTGGGAAGGGGGAACCGGTGCGTCACCACTGCCTGCCAGTGCCACAACTGCCTGGCTCTGCTGCCGCTTGCCCCATCTGCGGATTACGGATTTTGAATGGGTGGTTATGTTTGGATCCGGATAATGTTTCGCCACGGCAACAGTCTATTCGTCAGCACGCGCCACGAGATTATCTAACTTGGCGCGCTCCCGGGACCCGAGTGACTTCATGAGAATGACATTGTCTATAAAATTTAAGGCATTAAATGAATAGGTTTTTAACCAATTGACCACCGCCAACCCTATAATATGTAAAGCAGGGTAAAAAGTAAGTATATTTGTAATTCATCGTCTGTTTTATCCTTTGCCTTTCCTCAAAAAAAAAATCCTTTGCCTATTTTACCCACATCCAAAAATGGTAGGGTAATGAAAGAATTCTTATCCTACTTGCTTCACTTGTTTACAGATATTGTTATGAAGTCGGATTAGTTCCTTGGGTTTTCAACTCGTTGATCGACACTCAAAACTAAAAAATTATGAAACAAGCCTCTCATTTCTTGTTTTATTTTGATTAATATTTGATTTTATAAAATGATTAAACTATTCATTCAAGTTCTTTATAAAATAAGATATGAAGAAGAAGAAATTAACTTTTTGATGATAATAAAAAATAATATACCAATAAATAGGTTTATTTTGTCTATGAAAAATAACTTTGGCGTAATTATTTCTATTTTTAGGTGTATACTACTATGATTTGTTACTACTGAGGACTACTACTAGAAATGTCTATTGTTTGGTGTAGAAAACCAAACTATTGTTAAAATATAGTATGTATCCTTATTCGAGTTACATTGCTAACTTCACGTATCACCCTACCCATTTACCGTGTGGGTAAATATGTGTGATAAGGGTAGGATTGATCAACTATAGTTCATGAGTCCAAAATGATGACGAATGGGGTGGATTATCGGACTTTAAGCTAAGTTTATATGTGATATCTTAAACGGGCGCAATGATAATACGGGGCCATGTGTAGTAAAAGGAGTCGAACATAGGGATAAGTGTGACAATTTGTTCAGGAATTGAGAGTTTAGCTTAACTAAGTCAATAAAAGGTATTTGTTATTTCTTATGGAACAAGGTAACCAACAAGAACAAATAGGACAAAACAAAAGAAAACTAAGTTACCAGAATAAAAGAAAAACAAGTTTTAGATCTTTTTAATGGGTTTTGATATTTGGACATAGGTTGGATGGGATTTCACCAACTAAGCGTACTCACCAACATGCAAACATTGATACCCATTTGTATGCCCTTAGCATAGTTTACGAGTAATCATCATTAGTGTCTATTCTAACATCTCTTGAGATCAAGTTAGATCTGGATTATAAGTATGTCTCGCTCTCACGATGACAAACAAACAACCAATCAGACAAACATATGATCATTTTCTCTAGTGACTGGATACTTACAAACATTCACACTAATTCTTAACTCTAGATTTGATCTAATACTAACCTTTCAATGCATTACAAGTTAAACATCATAAGAAGGTAGCTAATCATACAAATGAATTATTCATAAACAATAGTAAGGACATAAAAGTTGTTAAGAGTATATGTATTCAATAGAATATAAATATTTACATGTTAAGAGAGCCCATGTGTGTGATACCCTAATTGTTTTTTAATACAAATAATCCTAAATTAGAAAACCCTTGTTTCAAATTTCAAATCATGATGCTCCGTATAAAACCCATTAAAACTTAGAGACCCAATTTTAATTCCTAAATTATATTCAGGGATAATTTTTCATTATCAAACTTAATAGAAACTAAATTTCATCAAAGTTAACCCTAATTAGAAAATTAGTGATCCATAAGGGATAAAGTCAAATTGACCCTTTTCATAACTATATTTTGGCCTTTCAATTTTGTATGAACTTGAAACTATATTATATAGTTTTCTCTAAAATATAAGCCTCTGAGTGAATTTAAGTTACTCTATATAATTAATCCTTATTATTTAAAAGAAAGGGAAATATTGATAACTAGGACTGTCAAATCACAAAAACAACTTGATTTTCGAAATCCTAGTACCAAAATTAGGTAATACACCAATTTTGGTTCAGTTTTACCTCTCCTAGATACTCCAATTCCAGTTGCAAAGAAAAACACTTTAATACATAAATAATCTAATCCTAGTCTATCTAGACTTTGGTAATGGGTCTTTAATTAACAACATAGGTGTCATGCACATTTTGTTCTCTATTTCCTTTTCACATATGATCTGATCAAATGACTTTATCTAGTCCTACTAACCACGGACCCAAATGACGGTTAGATCATCCTTTATCCAACTTGACTCCTAGTCATGACAAGAGATTGCAGTCTCTAACGTGAGATAGACATCCACCTTCTCCAGTACTATGATGCCTCGACGCGCCATAGAGAGAGATTACTCAAAACAAAACGCAGAATCAACACTAAGCAAACCAGGTTACCAAAACTCACAGGAAATTAAAATTGTTTCACATATCCACCTCAAGTAGAAACATATCACATCAGAGTCCACAGAAGTCACATGTATATATATATCATCTGCCAAAAGATTATTATATAATATTTTTCACTGGCTCACTGGACACAGTCTATACATATGATAAGTTGTCACATATACATACATGCCATATTTGTACATCAAAGGCGTAAAGTCAAAACATCATCTCAATATACAACGTCTACAAAACTCCCCCAAGGACCTGAGAGTACAGAGACGACACATAAGACTCTACGACAAAACACACAAGCAGTTTATCCAACCTTGACTCAACTAGCGCTCCTCTTATTGCTCAGCCTCAACAACACAATCTCTATTTCCCCATGCTCGACCACCTAAAAGATGTGGAAACCCACAGGGTGAGACCAAACATCCCAGTGAGAGATATTGTCACACCCTAATTTTTGGAACCTAGCAAATACATGACTAATTTATTGATGAGATCAATATAGGATATATTTTTGTTTGCAACAAGGCTCCATCCAATTTTCATGATACTTGGATTCAAAAAATATAGAGAGAGGATCTTTTGTGCAATTAAGACTGTCTTGTAATGTCCCTAAAGTCTAGCAATCTTATATTTTATTCGATAATATGAGGTGACAATCAAATTGGAATAATATAGGAAATATGATTAATCTAGTTAATGATTTGAGCCATAGACCTAGTTCAAACCTTCATATAAGTGAAGTAATAATGACCTCATGCATCATAGGAAGCCTCAACTAGGGAATTATGTTAGTTCACGCTTGGATTTTTGTGATCGAGAATAGGATCTATCTTATGGACCCTTTGCAAGACCAAGGAATGAGATAGGTGCTCTAGAAACCATTTCAAGCCCATTTGAATGAATCATAGTTTACATATGGGTCCTTGGATTACAAAGTTAGGAATTAAGTGTTTCATACTCATGATAAATACTCAAGATATTTTTTTAGTATATGGGAATTGAAATGTGAGATTAGCGGTGAATTTTCAGTTGACTTTGAATTATCTAGTGATCTAGGTAATTAAATTAGTATTTATTTGGTTTTTACTTAAAAGGTACATTTGGAGTATTTATTTGCTTAGTCTTGACTTAATCTCTTACCCGAGAAAAGATAATGAAAATATGAAATTAAATCCAAAATTTGAGTATAAATGGGAGTATTATTTGGTCTAAATAAATATTTCTTATTGTTAGACTTTTATCAAAAAGAAAAGGAAAAATATAAAAGAAGAGGTGGAGCATCGGGCTCGCGATCCCTGTGCTCCCGGAACATGACGCAAATAGAGTATGTGGAAGAAGGTGAATCTGTGTGAGATCTGGAGTCTGATTTCTATATAAAACCCTCAATAGTTGACAATTGAGGTTAACGGAGGCTATACTAGGGTTTGGCTCGAATCTAAGAACCCAAAAGATGAAAAGGTTGCGAAGGAGAGGTGGGCAAGGGGAGGCGGTGACAGTTCAGACAACAGGTCAGGCCTCTTCAACCTTGGCCAGGGAATGCTCATCCATGGCATTTCCCTAGTCGGTGAAACCGCTGGAGCAACGGTCGCCCTTGGCTCGCACAGCGGTGGCTCAGAGCCAGATATTGTAGGTGTCCGAGATGCTCCCAAGTGACGGCGTCGGGTATAGGGGTGAATAGGGGAAAGTTTCCCCTCAATGTGATGGTGAGGAAAAACGGATCTTGCCCAAATCCGCCTAGAAAATGCAAGCCTAGTGATCCCTCTCCAGCGTTGGATCATGTTTGAACGGCCCAGATCACCTAGAAAAAGGTATTCTTCTAAAATTCATATCTTGAGATTGGGAACACAAAATTTATCAAACAAGGTGCCTTTGTAAAGATACTAGTGCCTACTATCTTAAAAAAACATAATGCAAAGGTTTTTAATATTTCTATTATTTATTACTTTTTTATTACTGAAAGATGTATGATTTCAAAGTTCTGAACATTAAAAATAGCAAACAAACTTAGAAATTTATGAATATTCTGAGGTAATCTTATTTTGATATGTTCAACATTATTCCAAAACTCGGTCTTTGTGATTTAAAGTTTTAATAAGGTTTTTGATGTAAATCTTAATAAGGGTATTTTGGGTATTTCACTCATTGTTTGACAATAAAACGATTGATGTTTGTACTGATACATTAATATACAATTTTCTTGTTATTCCCAAAGTTTTTATGGAGTTTCATATAGAATTGTATTAGTATTTAGTTTTTGGGCCCAAGTGGCCATTATGTAAGATCATTTATGATCATATGTGAGACATCAAGTATTTTATGTGCCTATTTAGTACGAAAAATGATTTTATTTATATTTTCCTTTAATTTTACAACTAAGTTAGTAAGAATATTTATGTGAGTTTGTTTGAAGTTTACTCTTGGTGTATGATGTATATGCTTATATAAATTAGGACATATGATGTTTTTGGTTTATATGGATATATCTGTATAGGTATGCTATATAATGTGTGAATAGAGTTTAATTTAATGTTTAGACATTAAATGTGATTTAAGAGATATATTCAGTTAAATAAGAACCCTAAGTTGGTATACAAGGTTAGAATGATGGAGTTTGAGAATTAGAATTGAATAAGGGATATATACATGGACTTATAGACATTTGTTAATGTTCAAGGGATTAGGTTATGGAGCAAGGAATTCAAGAACACTTTAAAGAAATCTTCAGTTTAAAAGGTAAGTGGGTCATGTCCATTGAATTTTATTATAACTATAGTTAAGCCTACACATCCTATACAGTAACTTAGAGATTAAGTTACTATTGGACATTCAATGTTTGATGCTTATTTCATGTTCAACGATACATTGAGTAATCATACTTTATTCAAATTAAGCATGTTGTGAGGTTATAATGTTTTAAATTTTTGGTACTTAAGATATCTTCAGTTACTTAGTATTTTTACATTTAGTTTAGTTTATTTTCTCAAGTTTAGACTCAGATGATAGATATCCTATATTTTGATGAAAGATCATATTGAGTCATGTTTTAAGAATCTAGTGTAATAAGAACTTCTAGATAAGATCAATTCAGTTTATAAGTATATTAGATCTCATATTCAGATTTTGATTGAATTCAAAATTTAATGATAGAGATTCAGATTCAGGTTTACATTTAGAACTCAGTTATCAATATTCAGTTTCAGTTTTAGTATCAAATAAGTTCATATTCAGAATTCAGTAAATGTTCAGTTAACAGTATTCAGTTTTAGTTTAAATCAAGGATTAAGTAAGTTTAGACTTAATATAAATAAGTCAAAACCTTCACATAAGACATTATATGATAAGTCCTCATTCAGTAGTCCTGAGACAATTTAGAGGCATCTGTTGCCAATTTAGAGGAGTGTTTACTCCAATTCAGAGGTGTTGCAGCACCAATTCAGGGCATAGATACGCCAATTCAGAGACACCTTGGTGTCATTCATAGGCATGTAGTGCCAATTCAGGGTAGTTCTGTAACATATCAAATTCTGAAATTTTGTCTTTTGACCCTCTTTCCCATCTTTTCCTTTCATTTCTATCCTTATTGGCCTTTCTATTTAATTAGTGGAATTTATAGTGGTTTAGTGAACATTTATTCACTAATTATACCAATGGAAGGGTTTATGCACAAATACCTCAGTGAAATCTTATTTAAGGATCTAAAATGTAAAATCACCACTTTAGTAGAACAATGGTATATTAATTTGTGCTAGAAGTGCAAGGCCCTAAACCTTGATTAATGTATTAAACAAGCTTAATTACATAATTAAGTGCTCTAAACCTTAATATAACTTTTTTATATGATTTGAAAAAATAAAATGAGCTTAAGTTTCAATTTTGGTTTGATTTGGATGTTGTTTGTGCAAGTTATGCAAGTTAGGGCAATTGAGGGGGAGTATGAGAACTCCATGTGCATCAATTGAGGGGGAGCATATGAACTCCATTCTATTGAAACCCCTAGGTTTCTCCAAAGGTATGACTTTACTTGAAAGCTTTCAATACATCTATGGAATGGTTTGTCATCTTCAAAAAGGGGGAGATTGTTGACTCAAGGTCAATTAGGTCAATGTTAACTCACGTCTAAATTGACTAAACCCGTGTTTTGATGATGACTAACCATTCCACATATTGGTGTCTAATGGTTCTACTTGAGTGATTTCAGATTAGGTATAGACACACTCCAATTGCCCTAACTTGCGCATATAAAATTGGAGAAAAGACAAGTCAAAGTCATACAAGTGCACATTTTTGTAATATGATGTATATCCATTAGAATCATGTTGTAAATCACTTGTAATGATTGTATGACTTGTAATTAAGCTTAGAAAAAATATCAGGAGCACTTAGATAGAATATTAGAGAACTTTAGATGCAACTTTGAAAATTGATTACAGGCACTTTGTCGGTCGAGTTTCCCAGCCTGAAAACTCGACCGATCATCCTTGATCAATTTTCTGAAGATTGCATTGGTTGAGTTGTGTTTACACAGAACTCGACTGATGGAGTAACTGACCAAATCGATTTTCATTGGTCGGTCAAGTTTCCTCAGGACAAACTCGACCGATAGTATGAATATCGGCTTTGTCTTTTACTCTATCGGTCGAGTTACCTTTATAGAAACTCGACCGATTGCACTGTACGTAAAAGTGCAAAAAAGTACTTCTAGCCGTTGTGGAGTTGTAACAAGTGAAAATATATTTGTTGCAAGCCAAAAAACGGCTAGTTTTCATTCACAAGTGTTCCCAAAGGCTAAGAGGCATCCCCAACTATAAATAGGACCCCTTGGGCTTCATTCCAAGGTTGAGCATTCATTGTAAAACTCTATGTGAGGTTCATATTCTATATTTGAATGCTTCCTACAGCCTCCTCTCTCTCTCTAAGCTTAATCACTTGCTACATCCATTAGAGTGAGTAGGAAATCTGTAAGAGAGCTAGTCCTACATGTACATCTTGTGAGGCTCTCACTTCCACCACCTCCATATCTCTCATTTAAATCATGAAGATGAAGGTTCTCTCTCTTAGCTAAGAGAGGTGAAGAAGAATAAGGGAAGGCATCCCTTGGTGAAGATTAAGGCTGAAGACTTGGAGCTAGAGTGGGTAAGCCTTTGGAGAAGGCAGAAGACTCAAGCTCAAGTGGGTAAGACCTTAGTGGAGGCTTCTCTGAGTGAAGGTGAAGTCAAAAGCTGAAGATCCAAGAAGAGTGGGTGATCCCTGCAAGGCTGAAGACTTGTGCAAGAGTGGGTAAGTCCTTGGAGAAGGCCGAAGACTCTTGCAAAGTGGGTAAGTCCTTGGTAAGGTTGAAGACTCTTTGTATTGGATAGGTAAGTCTTTTGTTTGGTCATGTATTGTATGTCTTATGAATGAATATAAGAGTGCAATAGTTTGGAAGTCCTAGAGGTTGACCTCTCTAGGCAAGTGGACTGACACACTTATAGTTTGAAGTGTGGAACCACTCTAAATAGCTTGTCTAATTGGTGCATGTTCAATCTCATTCTCCCTTGATATGTATGTTTTAGTTGCACACAAATTTCCTATTTAGCAACCTTATCTTGTGATATATCTTGAAGGTTTAATGAATTTTGTTTAAGTGCTTTCAGCTCTATTCACCCCCCCTCTAGAGCATCTAATCACCCATCTAGGATCCAACAATTGGTATCAGAGTGGGTCTTCTCCAAGCATACTTCAACAAGTAGGAGAAGATGGGTGACTACCTAGGAGGGAGATTCTCAACCAACCTTTCAATCGTTGATGGGAGAAATTTCCTCTATTGGAGAAGAAGGCTTCAATTCTACATCCAAGGATCAAATATTGAGATGTGGCAAATGGTGAACAGCCCATACATGCTACCAAAGACAAGGATTGAAGAATGGGATGAAGATACCTTGAAGAAAGCAACCTTGAATGCTAGAGCCATGCACATCCTCTATGCCTCCATGACCCCACCGAGTTCAACCGGATTTCTTCATGTAAAACAACCTATGAGGTATGGAGAAAGTTTTGCATCACTTATGAAGGGACAGATCAAGTGAAGGAAAGCAAAGTCTACATGCTCAAAGGGCTGCTTGAGAACTTCAAGATGGGAAAGGAGGAGAGCATAGCCAACATGTACTCAAGGCTCAACACCATTTTGAATGGTCTTGCTATTCTAGGACATCCTATGTCTAGTGGAGAGATTAACTCAAAGATCCTTAGAACTCTTCCCAAGAGGTGGGAACCCAAGGTGACTTCTATTGAAGAAGTAAGGTCTCTTAAGGATATTCCTATTGAAGAGCTCATTGGAAATCTACAAGCACATGAAGCCACACTTGACAAGAGGGAGGAAGTAGAAGACAAAAGGAGAAAGAACTCAAGAGAATGAACAAGGCTGAAATCAAAGCTCAAATCAAGGCTATTGTTGGTCAAGCTTCTCCATCCTCTCAAGTTGAAGAAGATGTCATGTACTCCAAGGGTAAACTCTACAAAGGCAAGTCATCCTCCATCTGGTGCTTCACATGTGGAAAGAGGGGTCACTACAAGGAAGATTGCCCACAAGGCAAAAAGACCCATATTCACAAGAAGAAGGAGAAATGGCACTCAAGCTCAAGTGGCTCCTCCAACTCAAGCTCAAGTAAAGATTCAAGTGAAGGATCAAGCTCAATCTCTAGTGATGAAGGAGAATGCCATTTTGCTCTTATAGAATCAACAAGTGAAAACTCAAGTGAGGTAAATCTAAACTCTTTAGATAAAGAATCTTTGGTTGCTATTATTCATGATATTTGTGCCTCTCTTAAGTCTTCTAAAAGGAAAAAGAAAAAGCTTGCTAAAATTGTTGATAATTTGCATGTAGAATTAGATGATCTTGAACATGCTAATTCTTGCTTGCTTGATGATAAAAATGTTTGTCTTAGCCAAGTAGACTCTCTTAAACTTGAAAATGCTAGTTTGCTTGATAAGATTAGATTTCTAGAAGCTCAACCTCTTATGCATAGTTCTAATGAAGAGCATACTTTAATTGTTGATTCTCTCATGCATGATATTGATGTTCTTAAATCTGAAAACAAGGACAAAGACTTTATTTTGTAAGAATTAGAAATAAAAAATGCCTCCTTGCTTGGTAAAATCAATGGGCATGAATCTTGTTCTAGTTCTACTAATAGAGAGAATGATGTTGCTGCTCTTCATATTGATAGAGATTCTTATTTAACTAAAGCTCTTTGCTTAGAAAATGATCTTTTACATGTTAGAGATAATATCAATCATTTGTCTTCTACTATTACCTCTCTTATGCATGATAATGATAGTTTGAGATCTTCTTTGCAAAGATTCTTAGTGGGTAAGAAGAGCCTTAATGATATCCTACACCATTCTACTAAACAAATTGGTAGACATGGTTTAGGGTATGATAGTAGTCAAGGGAACGAAAAAGATAAAGGACCTCCAATATTCCATGGAGAATCCTCTAGTTATAAGACTATGGGCACATGCAACTATTGCAATGATATTGGCCATTATTCTACTTGTTGTCCTTTTAGGAAAGCAATCAAGAGCAATAGGACTTGGGTTGCTAAACTAACTCCTCCGGACCCAAAAAAATGATTGGGGACCATTTCATCTTTCTTATTGTAGGTACTTGCAAATGGATTGACTTGAGCTATTAAATTGCAAATTGACTTGTCAATCCACATGAAAGAAGAAAGGTGAGATGTGTAGAGGGTGACAACAAGTGGAAAAGGAATGGTAAGCACAAACGTAATGTTTCTCTTGCTTGTAACCTATCCTAACTTGTTTTTGTCAAGTTAGTGTGCACTATGCATATGGTTTTTGAGTCAAAAGTGGTATTTTGTGTTTCTCTTCACACTCTTGATCAAAAACTATTTCTAATGCTTCTATAGTGCATTACTAACTTGCTTAGACATGTTTGGACATGGTTTGTATATTTAGCATGCCTTTAAATATGTTTTTATGAAATATATGTGCCTTTTGACAGCTGATCTGTCGGTCGAGTTTACCCTATTTGAAACTCGACCGATAGGCACCAATGGGTGTTGCCAACAGCTGTCATCGGTCGAGTTGTCAATGCACAGAACTCGACCGATCGATCACACTGTGCACAGAATACACAGTTGGGTTATTGAATGAGAATTTCCCTCTCAACTAGATCTTCTCAACCAATAGCCTTATTCTTTGACACTCTCATTTGGTACCTTTACATATGCATATTTCCATGTTCTAATTTGCCTATCTTGCTTACAACTCTATCTCTCTAATTGCTCTAAATTGGTATATCTATATCTTGCAATTACTTGCTTTGAGTTGTTTTGCAGGTTTTGATGATGACCTCTTTGGATCTCTTGGTTGTGTCTTAAATTGCTTCCGTTGTGCTCTAACTTGCTACACCTATCTAGGTGTATATCTTGTGTTGATACAGCCTTGAGGTTCTTAGTGGTAATCATCTTTTGGTAAGGATGCATATCTTGTGAGTTATATCCTTTCATGCTTCTAAAATTGCATATCTCCTTGTTTGGATATATCTCTACATCTACTCATAGCTTGCTTTATCTTGTGTATCTTTTGGTATCTCTTGCTATGATCTAGATCCTACTAGTAGTCTTAACTTGTGATATCATCTACTAGTAGTTCATATACATGTAGTTCTAGCCTTATTTATAATTGGCATCTTTGCTCATCTATATGCTATGCTTGTATCTTGTCTCATACATGCTCAAGATTGTTCCTTGAATTGTATATCTACTATCTTGAGTTGCGTGCATAACATTGTGATGCAGGGCACAAAGAGCTACATTGTATGTAGAAATTGGAGTATTTTTTTTTTTATGCAGCTTTTGCTCCAGTTTTAGTTTTTGGTGGAAGACTAATGTTTTTCATCCAGAAACAACCTTCTGATCAAGACTCATTGCTTTGCAATGAGCTCTGATGGTTTTTGGTCAAAATCTGTCATCTTGAGGGTCAAAATTATGTTTTATTGTTTTTCTACAGCACTTCATCTTGCATTTTTGGGTTGTTCAAGTATATGTTTTAACGTGTTTTTCTTTCTATGCTTGGACAAGCCCCTATCTGTGCTCTTATACTCTCCTTATATATATTTGTGTTATCTCCTTTCTCTTTATATGTTTCTTATTTCTTCATAACCCCACTTTTTGAAATGACAAAGGGGGAGAAAGGTATGTCTTCTTTTAAAAAGAGGAAGAAGGCATGTCTTACATGAAGAAGAGAAGTATGTTCATGTAAAGGGAGTAGGTAAAGGGGAGAAGACATATATGTGTAGAACATATATGAGTAGAAGACATAATACTCTGTAAATGTTATGAAAGCTAACCATGCAGGAGAAATAGCATCAATTGAGGGGGAGTATGAGAACTCCATGCACATCAATTGAGGGGGAACATATGAACTTCATTCTATTGAAAGTATGACTTTACTTGAAAGCTTTCAATACATTTATGGAATGGTTTGTCATCTTCAAAAAGGGGGAGATTGTTGACTCAAGGTCAATTAGGTCAATGTTGACTCACGTCTAAATTGACTAAACCCGTGTTTTGATGATGACTAACCATTCCACATATTGGTGTCTAATGCTTCTACTTGAGTGATTTCAGATTAGGTATAGACACACTCCAATTGCCCTAACTTGCACATATAAAATTGGAGAAAAGACAAGTCAAAGTCATACAAGTGCACATTTTTGTAATATGATGTATATCCATTAGAATCATGTTGTAAATCACTTGTAATGATTGTATGACTTGTAATTAAGCTTAGAAAAAATATCAGGAGCACTTAGATCAAATATTAGAGCACTTTAGATGCAACTTTGAAAATTGATTACAGGCACTTTGTCGGTCGAGTTTCCCAGCCTGAAAACTCGACCGATCATCCTTGATCAATTTTCTGAAGATTGCATCGGTTGATTTGTGTTTACACAGAACTCGACTGATGGAGTAACTGACCAAATCGATTTTCATTGGTCGGTCGAGTTTCCTCAGGATAAACTCGACCGATAGTCTGAATATTGGCTTTGTCTTTTACTCTATCGGTCGATTTACCCTTATAGAAAATCAACCGATTACGCTGTACGGAAAAGTGAGGAAAAGTGCTTCTAGCCGTTGTGGAGTTGCAACAAGTGAAAATATATATGTTGCAATCCACAAAATGGCTAGTTTTCATTCACAAGTGTTCCCAAAGGCTAAGAGGCATCTCCAGCTATAAATAGGACCCCTTGGGCTTCATTCCAAGGTTGAGCATTCATTGCAAAACTCTATGTGAGGTTCTTATTCTATAGTTGAGTGCTTCCTACAACCTCCTCTCTCTCTCTAAGCTTAATCACTTGCTACATCCATTAGAGTGAGTAGGAAATCTGTAAGAGAGCTAGTCCTACATGTATATCTTGTGAGGCTCTCACTTCCACCACCTCCATATCTCTCATTTCAATCATGAAGATGAAGGTTCTCTCTCTTAGCCAAGAGAGGTGAATAAGAACAAGGGAAGGCGTCCCTTGGTGAAGATCAAGGCTGAAGACTTAGAGCTAGAGTGGGTAATCCCTTGGAGAAGGCAAAAGACTCAAGCTCAAGTGGGTAATACCTTGGTGGAGGCTTCTCTGAGTGAAGGTGAAGTCAAAAGCTGAAGATCCAAGAAGAGTGGGTGATCCCTACAAGGCTGAAGACTTGTGCAAGAGTGGGTAAGTCCTTGGAGAAGGCCGAAGACTCTTGCAAAGTGGGTAAGTCCTTGGTAAGGTTGAAGACTCTTTGTATTGGATAGGTAAGTCTTTTGTTTGGTCATGTATTGTATGTCTTATGAATGAATATAAGAGTGTAATAGTTTGGAAGTCCTAGAGGTTGACCTCTCTAGGCAAGTGGACTGACACACTTCTAGTTTGAAGTGTGGAACCACTCTAAATAGCTTGTCTAATTGGTGCATGTTCAATCTCTCTCTCCCTTGCTATGTATGTTTTAGTTGCACACAAATTTCCTATTTAGCAACCTTATCTTGTGATATATCTTGAAGGTTTAATGAATTTTGTTTAAGTGCTTTCAGCTCTATTCACCCCCCTCTAGAGCATCTAATCACCCATCTAGGATCCAACAAAATGGTGTTTTCTCCCTCTCCCTCTCTCTTCAATTGTCTCGATCGGTTTGATGATGTGGCAATTTCCTATTAGTCAGTATTGAAAAATTCATATCTTCTGAACCGCTTATCCAAATTTGACAAATAAATATGTTTTATAATTGTAAAACAATATCTATCTAATAAAAATATTTTCAAGGTCTGATTTCATAGTTTGACGAAGGGTGATTTTTGTAAAACGAATTTAATGCATAAAATCCATAAAAATTACAGCTTAATCATCATAACTCCAAAATTAACATAAAAATATGTTTTCTTGATCAGGAGAACTTAATAAGTTTATTGGTGATGTTTTAAGAGTCTAAATCTGAGTTTTCTAAAAAAAGTTTAAAATTAGGGTTTCTATATATTAATGTGCACTATGTACTCTAATACATGTTAATACATTGAAAATAGGCAAAGTGGAACTTGGACTCAATTAAAGTGGTGAAAGTTAGTAATTGATATCAGTAAGAGAGGTATGTGCATTTACACCTTAAGTTGGGAATAATTTTTCCTGAGCCTATTTTTCTATAATGAGGCTTTATTAAACCCTATTTCATATACTCTTGAATCTTTTGCTATACTTGCCTCATAAATCAATTTTGGAAGATTATTCTTGGGTCTTGGTACCCCACTGCCATGCTTATTGATTCATATAATTATTCTTGCCATGACTACTTTTTCTAGCGTGTGGATTTATGTTCTATTTAAAATAAAGTAGTTGTACTTATGTATAACCACCCACAGAGGGCATGTAAATAATCGTCCTGGGGAATGTCTTATTCTCCCCATAATATTGTAGGTGACTGGGAATGCCTTATTCTCCCCTCACCTAAATGTTAGAGGTCTGGTAGGTGCCTCAACCCTACTTATTTAGGTAGACATAATTATCTTACATGCAAATCCTTTTTAATATAATTGTTAATGGCAAGTTTCTTTTGAATATAGCCTCATACTCTTGTTATCTTCATCTTATGATGAACCCTAGCATGTTCTTATTTTCTTTACTTATATTGTTATCCTAGACTAGTTTTGTGACACATACCTTGATTTCTTTTCCCTTTTGTTGGGTGCTTTCCGAACCACCCAGGTTAGGACAAGATGTTGAGTTGAATCAGGAGAACATAGCTTTGGGCATGGATTTAGCACTTCGAGATGTTTCTCTGGAGACAAGATTTGAAGTAGTTTAGACTTCCCTCTATCTAGATCCTTTTTTTTGTATCTTGTTGTAAACCCTAATGGGAGATTTTGATGTACATGTGTAATCTTTTATGAAAGTTGAATATGGTTAGTTATTTTTATTCCGCTGCTACACTTTGGTCGTTTGCATACCATTATAATAAATTTGGAAAATTTATACCTATTCCAACATACCTTTGAGTGTGTTTGGAATGGATGTTAATTATTCAAAATTTTATTTTAATAGGGGGGTGATCCTACCTCCTTACAACTTTGGTACCAATTCAGGGCGTAGATACGCCAATTCAGGGGACTTATTGTATAATGGTGGCCACAAATAAGATAAAAGATGTAAATAAAAGACACATTGATTCAGTATAAGTTTATAGCTTTCATATATTAGTTTAGCTTTAAATTATATCATATTTATGTTTTTCATATTACAAGTTCAATGCCACTTACTCTAACAGTAGTTTTCCTATTTGTGCATCGTTGGGGATGAGATGTCTGTAGGTACATAACATTTTATGGGATAGTCATGACAAGTGTATGCAGCCATAACCTTAGGAGATTTGCTTGGTTGGGTGCCATCTACACGGTCCCAGATTTAAATGAGATTTATATAAAGTAGTTCATGGTATAAGTTCCCTTTTGCAATAAGGTTTCTTTTCTAGGAATTTATGAGAATGTAATTCATACTAGTATGTATTGGTTTTTATCCATCATTATTGTAATGCCTATCATGTTAGTAACACTGCCCAATTGTAAAAAAAATAGCTTCTGCTCATGGGATATGAAAATCGGGTGTTACATATATAAATCTTCGCCAACATCTATTAAAAGAACAAATAACTAAGCATGTAGATGGCATACTTAGCAGGTTGAGTAGATTCAACTAAACGATATGTATCCAACGGATAATGTATATTAAGCAAACTGGACAATTACCACTGAGCAGTAGAACAATTAATATGTTAAGAAGAAATATGAAGAAGATGTATAACAAATGACTTCTCTTACTGCATTATAATTCAAGAAATCAGTACAAAGATAAGGCAAAGGGCTCAAACAATGTTATCCACATTTGACCCTAAGCAAAATATACTACACAACTATATTATGTCTTTTATTCTACCCTGAGGATATGAGGTATACCACTCATACTCCAACTGACCATTGCTAAGTCAAAATCAGTGCCATACAAGATCTAGGAGGAGTCGGACTCCTATGATCTATCCACACCCTTAGTCATTCTGAGTCTACCGCAATGACAAATCAAGTTCAACTACAAAACAACCTAGCCTACCTTGGTATATAGGTCACAACGCTAGTGAAATTGAGTTACGATTATAGCCACAGGAGACCGCAACCGCACTCTTACCGAGGTATGAGCACAACCATCCTCAAAGATATTATATATATACACTGTATCACATCATTGAGATATGGCCTCGACCGTTCTCCTACCAGGGTATGACCACAACCAATCATGTGAAATGCATATACTCCACAATATATGACTCTGAGCTTCCACTACGGGAGAACTCGTTTCACCATTCAACAAGTATTGATGTTGAAGATGGATGTATGGAACATGGAAACTACATGATTAGGGTTTCACTTGATTAGTTAGTCCAATTGACTATCTTTTGGCATCAATCAAGTTTCAACATACAAACCCTAAATAAACTCTACAAAGATAAGGGCATAATACAACTTCAGAAGATATAAAATGTATAAGGTGTGAACTTGTCACATCATCACCACATGATACTTGTAGCACTTTCGTTCACAAGGCCATCGTCATGTTACATTACTATGGGATATTAATCCCTCATTCACATCACTGGAGGATAACACCTCATACTAGGCATAAAGTCTCTTCTAGGTCATAAGACCCATTACATCATTATGATATCAACAGGTCCCAACAAGGCTCATAGACATCAATCTGTGTTACATGATCATCACCATAGCATACACAAGCTATGACATTCATTTCACCTACATGGTTAGGGGTTTAGAAATAAGAGAGAAAAAACATAATAACATGTTAACCACTTCATGTAAAGCTCAACAAGCATAGCACACCCTAGGATTAGGGTTAGGGTTCCAAACACATAGCCGATTAGGATTTCATATCATAATTCCATCACCAAACCCTAATTATGTCACCTCCCACTTTCTTGGAGCATAGTAGGATTATAACATCATTAATTAAACATTATTAGAGCATTATGTCATCAGCACTAGGTATCAACCTCATGTACATGTGTATGTGTGTCATCTCCTTAGGTTATGCATGTATTACTACCATGTAACATGCATGTGTATCGACCATACACTAAGCAAACATGTGTCACGACCATAAACCATCCAAGTGTCTCGACCTCAAGCCAACTAGGAGTCTCGACCCAGATAAGAGCATGTGTCTCGACCACCACAAAGGTAGGTGTCTCAACCATGCATAAAACAAGCATCCCGATCAAGACCAAACACATGTATCGGCCATCCCTAAAGCAAGAGTCTCAAACGCGACAAAACCATGTGTCTGGACCTCTACCCACATGGTGTCTCGACCACCATCAACCACATGTCTCGACCACTCAAGATCATGCCTCGACCAAGAACAACACCAAGGGTTACCATAAAAATAGAAACATGCATCTTGACCAAAAGCAAAGCATAGGTCTCGACCAAGAACAACATATGTGCCTCGACCTAGACAAGATCAAGTTGTAGCGGCCACTAAGGTAAAGGTACCCTAACAACACTTAACCAACATCAAAATAGAGATGAACCTCATTAAAATAGAATATGAACATCAAGGAAAAACACCACCAACAAGATAGAAAAACTCCATGCAAGATAGGCGTCAAAACCATGAAAATTGAACTTCAACGTGAAAACCTTGAAGAACCAACTAGGTGGAAGAAGAAAAAGCTTCAACCTCAAGAAAACATAAGGCCGAACCAAATCATGGTGATGAAGCCAAGAAACATGATGCATGTATTGAAATCATCTCAACCATCACCTAACAAATTGGGTATAAGAAATTAGGGTTTAAGAAAGAGTGTAATCTATACGATAATACTACAAAGTCTTAAACCTTAATTCATGGCAACTTCATATAGCATATGAGCATCAAGTTTAGGGATTAAAATAGTAGCATGCAAGTATGATTAAGGTACAAGTAATAGATGAAGGTATAGAGTTATATAACCTACCTTAAGGAGAGACCAAGCTCCAAGATCAAAGGCTCCAAGGAAGAAGATGAAGATCCAACCAAGGTCAACACTTCGGCCAAAAGATCATCTCCAAAGAGAAGAACACCATGGTCAAAAGAATGCTCAAGAAAGAGGGTGAAAAACCTTAGGCCAAACCAAGAAGAAAGAAGGAAGAAGAGAGCTCCCTCTCACTCAGGTGTCACCATGTCAAAACATAGTCCATGACCCCTTTGTGAGGATGAGATCTTCAAGGAAGCTACCATGTCAAAACATGGTCTTAGTGGCTGAAAAGAAGAAGAAGGAAGGTAGGGTTCCAAAGGGAAAACGTGATCAAGGGAAAAGAACCACACTTATAAAGAAGAGAAACCACCAAGGACCACCACAAGGAAGGTGATCAAACTCCAAAGCACCACATGCAAGGTTGGCCGACCACCAAAGCACCCAAGATCAGTCCTTCTTGCTCCTTAAAGATCCAAGGACGAACACAAGAGAAGGGAGAAGGAGGTCTGAAAAAGATCACTTGCATGAATAAGAGAGAGGTTATATACTCAAAGGAGGAGAGAAGCAAGGTATGGGTGAAGTGCCAACATAAGACACCACCAAAGGGACACTTGTCCACAAAAGAAACTAACATGCAACCACTATATGCATGCATGTAACCTATGGTGATAAAACCTAGGTGGGTTCTTGACCACTTGCATCACCACCACCCTATAGGTTGAGGCAACCTCAATACATCTTGTCTCAGCCACAACAAAAGGTCACCACACAACCCTGGTCGAAACACACCACAAGAAGACAACCATCTCGACCCAAAGCACCTAAAGACCATCAAGGTCAAGACAAAAACACCCAAGCAAGGTTTCTTAGTCAAGACACACCCAAAACACCCTACAAGGTCGAGACAAGGGTCGTGACACTCAAAAAATCACATCAAGGTGTCTTCAAGAAGTGAGAGAAGGAATCATAAAAGAAATCACTTTCACGTAGATGATGGGCAAAAGTTTGCTTTAATAAAGTAGATCGGGCTCCCGACAGGGCATCAGGGCAAAGGTATGAAGGCAATGCAGCCCAGCTTGGTCCTGAGGAGGAGTGGGACTGTGAAAGATGCAGCAAAGGGAAAGGACTTGAACCAGTTTCTTCTGTAATGAGATTTGGGCTACGGAGTAGAACCAATCCAAATATGATATTGAGCACGAATGCCAAACCTGAGAGTGAGATCCCAAAGCGTAATGCATGCCACCTCATCAACCAAGGTCCAACAAGGTGCCACTTAGCATCATTATATCTATATCATGATGATAAAGCACTAAGGGCATGCTCAACATGTGAAAAATTGTAAAATAATCCCTCAACATGGGTAAATTGCAACTAGGTCCAAAATAAACATACAAAGCTCAAACATCATCTGAACAGGACCAAACTGAAAATATAGGATTGTCACATGTTAGATAAGAATCTCATTAAGAAAAGAAAGTATACCCAAGCACCAAGTTGGGTCAGGGGCCTTATAGGTACTCCGTCTCCAGTGCCCCTCATGTAGTGATTCCCCCCCTTGTATTCCTCATATCTTCCCAAATCTAGTGATATCCTATTTCAGCCCTGTCTCTCTATAGCGAAGAATGCCCATTCTTAGATATATACGATCTCACCTCCCCTTTGCCCATAAACTCCCCTCTGCTCTAGCCTATGTATATCCTGCTATCTTGTTACTGTTGGGAAATATGGCTACATAGTAGGCATCGAAAACAAAAAAAAGTATCTACCATATTCCCATAACTAGTGGATCGCGTCAATAAGTATAATATGGAAAGTATGGTTTCGAGGATATACCTGGTCCTGGATCAAGTCCAACGACAATCCTCATTGTTGTAGTTATGCAACTCTGACTGTTGGTTGCATTGGGACTCGTCTAACTACTCCTCCATGGACAACAAACTCGAACATCGTCTTCTGCAGCAACTCCTCTCATCATGAACTATTGGTTGACGATGCCCTCTTAGCAGCAGATAATGGCCTCTCGCCTCTAGAGAAGTCCACATGGACCTCCTAGAACTCCTATCGTCCTGCTAGAATGGACAGGAAGGAGTTGTCCCTTCTGTTGGCATACTAGTCACCAGCTTGCTCTCCCACAACTATGATCTCAGTTGTTCTCTCCCTTGCTATCCCTCCCTTGTCGGGTAGGACTTGCTTAGACTCTCATGGTTACCACAACCAGAGAGGACAAAAATTGTCTGAGAAATTGATTCTCAATTGTATATGTTGTACTCTAGGAAGTCCCCATCACCCCTCTATTTTATAAGAGGGGTTAGGGTTTGGGTTCCCAGCCTGTGTGGGAGTGGAAGGGACCGGGAGATCTTGAATTTTCATAACATGCAACCACTAAAACGACCATCTGGAACACCAGACGGTCATATGGCATGTGAGATGTTCATCTCACATTGTGAGAGTATCACTTCGTAATTTTTTAATCGCATACGAAATTGGCAATTCATTTCCCATTAATACCAAGCATCAATTCCTTGCACAACAAGTAATGTGAAATTGAAATGAATACGGAAAGTATCTAGAACCTTCCTTTAGCCAAACTGATCGATCTTGCCAATGTGAGATATCCATCTCAATCACCTAGATGATTTTCCGGTGACCCAAACCGAGCAGGTTGGTTCGGTCAGTTCGCACCTTAGACAATTTCAACTCAAATCAGCCTGACACTTCTAAATGACCGTCTCAACCCTTGAGACGACCAGTTGGCACTCCAGATGACCGTATCACTCTATGGATGGGTGTTTGGCAGTGCAGTCATCCTGATTTGTTACGTGAATCAATTATCTAAACATTTTAGCAATTAATTCAATTGTTATTCAAGATTAAACTCCTCTTCTAGGTCGATACCTATGTGTGTGACCCTATAGGTCCCATATTATATTGGCGGTGAATGCCCATAACAACTTATGACATCACAAGCAATGAGTGTTGCCTAGTCACACATCAATACTACCCAAATAAATGGAAGTTGGAGAGCAACTTCAACCTACAATTTGTGTATGGTGTTGCAGTGTTTGTATAGTTCTTTTGTCAATGATGTCCATATTGAACTTGAGGCATGGAGCAGTCATCCTATTCATCATTCAATCTTGTTTCTTGAACCACAATAGTCTATCTGAGATATATGTAAGCTCAATATCACATATTGACTCACATGTGCATGGCCATGCATTCCTCAGACTCACTAATCATGAGGCGTAAAACATCAAAATCTTGTAGGAGGGACAAATCCCATTTATATCACTCACAGTCTATCCCCATGTGTCAAAGTCACCCAATCATCATCTTTATAACAACCCATGTTTCAGGATTGTGTTTGACAATGTCAAAGTGTACCCAACAACATGTGATGAGTGTAGTGATTTCAGGTTAAGAACCACAACCACCACCATCACTGTGCGAGATGACTATGACTTCTTGATGATGGCTTCCATGTGTTAGTCTCATGGTGGTTCTGTCCGATACAATATTCTCTAACATGTATATTTGTGCTTGGTTTGATACAACCATATCATGACTAGTGAGATTCTATCATCAAAAAACCACACTCTGATCTTATGTGTCATTATTGTCTATCAACCTTCCACAATAACAATCGATCAGGGACATAATGAGAATATGTATATATACTTTTAACATTTGTATGATCTCATTTCCCTAAGTCTTATACTTGAAGACATACATCATTGAGTAATATTATTCTGTAGATATTTATAATGCTACATCATTATCTCATAACTGAATTAAATAGAATAAATTGGAAATCTTTCATTATTTATAAATCAAATCAATTACAAGTTATGCCATTACAATCATCATATGATTGGCTCTCTGGGCATACATACCAACAGACTCCCACTTGCACTAAGAGACAATCACCCATGAATCGTATTCCAAATGATCTAACATGACCATCATGCTTATGGTGTGAAAGTGCCTTTGTCAAGGGGTCAAAAACATTATTCTCAGTCGGTACTCTGTAAATCTTTACATCTACTCACTGTACGATCTCTCGTATGAGATGGAACTGCCTTTGTATATGCATTGAGCATTGATGCGATCTGGTTTCCTTAGCTTGTGCAATAGCTCCATTGTTGTCACAATATAGCTTGATTGTGTTGTTGATGCTTGGAATGACCCCAAATTCTATAATGAACTTCTTGATCCATACAACCTCCTTTGGTGCATTCGATGCAACAATATACTAGGCCTCTGTTGTAGAATCAACAACTGTCTCTTGCTTGAAACTCTTCCAGCTTATAGCTCTGTTGTTTAGGGAAAACATGAATCCTGATTGCAATTTGTAATCATCTTTGTTAGTCTGGAAACTTGCATCTGTATAAGTTTTTACCACCAACTATTCCTTTCCATTTTAGACCAAGAATTAATCCTTAGTTCTTCTCAAGTACTTGAGTATGTTCTTCATGACTGTCCAATGAGCATAACTTGGATCTAACTGATATCTGCTTTCCATGCTCAAGCCATACAAGATGTCTGGATGGGTACACAACATTACATACATGATTGATCCAATTGCTTAGGCATATGGAATCAAACTCATGTGTTCCCTTTCTTCACAAGAACTGGGACATTGAACTTTAGAGATGGTCACTCCATGCAATGTTGGCAGTCTTCCTCTCTTTCAGTTCTCCAATGTTGGACTGCTTCACCACTTTGTCAATGTATGTGATCTAACTTAGTCCAAGAAGCCTTTTGGATCTATCTCTATAGATCTCTAACTCTAAGATGTAGGATGCTTCTCCCAAGTCTTTCACAGAGAATGTGTTTCCAAACCATGTCTTTACCTTTTGTAAAGTGGGTATATCATTCCCCATCAATAGTATGTCATCTACATACAATATGAAGAATGTCACTATGCTCACACTAACCTTCTTGTATACACAAGGTTCATCTTCATTTTAAATAAAGTTGAACTCTTTGACTGTCTCATCAAAATGAAGATTTCAGCTCCAAGATGCTTGCTTAAATCCATAGATTGACCTTTATAGCTTACTGACTTTATTTGCATCCTTTGGATTTATAAAACCCTAAGGTTGTGTCATATACACATCCTCAAGAAGATTCCTATAAAGGAATGTAGTTTTAATATCCATCAACCAAATATCATAGTCACGATAAGTTGTAATGGCAAGCATGATCCTGATGGACTTAACCATGTCCACTGGAGAAAGGGTTTCATCATAGTCAACACCTTAAACTTGTCTGAACCCTTTGCTACCAATATTCCCTTATAGGTTTGTACTTTACCATCCATGTCGGTCTTCTTCTTGAATACCCACTTGCACCCTATGGGTTTTACCCCTTCAGGTAGATCCACCAAAGTCCATACTTTGTTGGTATACATGGATTCCATCTCAGATCTCATGACCTCAAGCCATTTCTCTGACTCTGGTCCCTAAATAGCATCTTCATAGGATATTGACTCATCATCTATGACCAATTCACTGCCTTCCCGAGTAATAAGATATCCAAATATTTCTGCCTCAAGGTGTGTCCTATTAGATCTATGAGGTTCTTGTGTTACTTGAGGAATTTGAGACTCCACTACATCTTGTGATTCTCTTTGTTCCTCTTGTTCATCTATCGGTTCAATGTTTTCTTATTGGTCTCAAACCTCTTTGTGTTCCACTTTTCTCCCACTGATTCCTTTGGAAATGAAGTCCATCTCAAGGAATGCAACATCCCTGGAAAGAAACACTTGATTTTCAAATTGGGAATAAAAGTAATATCCTCTTATTCCTTTAGGATATCCAATAAAATACCATTTATCATATTTAGGACCAAGATTGTCAGAAAACATTCTTTTAACATAAGCTTCACATCCCCAAATCCTCATAAAAGACATTTTGGGATGTTTTCCATGCCATATCTCATATGGTGTCTTTTGAACTGATTTAGATGGTACTTGATATAGTATATATGCAGCGATATGTAGAGCAAAAACCTAGAAGTTAGTCGAAATATCATCTAAACTCATCATTGATCGCACCATATCTAGCAATGTGTGATTCCTTCTTTCTAACACACCATTATGTTGAGGTGTTCCAGATGAAGTCCACTGGGATACAATCCCATGGGCTCTAACAAGGTTCTCAACCTCTTGGTTTAAGTATTCTCCACCTCAATCAGAATGAAGTGTCTTAATACTTTTACCAAGTTGGTTCTGTACTTCATTCATAAACTCCTTGAACCCGTCAAGAGTTTATGACTTATGTTTAATTAAATAAGCATAGCCATACCTACAGAAGTCATCAGTGAAGGTAATGAAGTACTGATACCCAACTCTGGCGCTTGTTCTAAAAGGTCCGCACACATCAATATGTATGAGTTCTTATAAATCACTACCCCTCTCATTGTTACCAGTGAAAAGGGTCTTATCCACCTTGCCCATCAAACAAGGTTCACATGTGTAACATCCTAGGATTTGAGGCCTTGGATAAGTTGATCTTAAAAGGAATGATTGGACTACCCATATCACCAAGGTGTACCTCCTTTTCTAGGAGCCCATCACTAAAGAACTCCATAGTTAAGCGTGCTCAGCTTGGAGTAGTACTAGGATGGATGACCAGTGGGGAAGTTGACCCCGACTTGCGTGTGAGTGAGGACAAAGCGTGCAGTTGGGGCTAGTGGTGGTCTCTGGGGCCAGTCATCATTCCTGAAACTCTACTAGAGCCTTGGGCAGTGGGCCCAGGCATTACAAATGGTATCAGAGCCATAACCCCTCCAGTAGGTGGGGCCCACATGGGCATGGCATGCCAGTCTTGAGTCGTGTGGTCCAGGCATGTAGGAAAGGGTTGTCCATGGTTGACGTAGCCACCCTTGCACTGGTATTCTGTGATCAGGAGATGGGTGTCCATGGGCCATTGTGGGTCTGCACTGAAATGGGGTCAGATTATGAGGCCATATAGTTGAGCCTTGACGAGGACGTCAAGAGTCTAAGTGGGGGAGATTGTAACATCCCAGGATTTGAGGCCTTGGATAAGTTGATCTTAAAAGGAATGATTGGACTACCCATATCATCAAGATGCACCTCCTTTTCTGGGAGCCCATCACTAAAGAACCCCATAGTTAAGCATGCTCAGCTTGGAGTAGTACTAGGATGGGTGACCAGTCGGGAAGTTGACCCTGACTTGCACGTGAGTGAGGACAAAGCACACAGTTGAGGCTAGTGGTGGTTTGTGGGGCCAGTCGTCATTCTTGAAACTCTACTAGAGCCTTGGAAAGTGGGCCCAGTCGTTACAGTTCACATGTCTCTATTGATTCCAGATCAAAAGAACCATATTTATCGAGTCTAGATATGTGATTCTCATTTATGTGCTCTGGACGACAATGTCAAAGGTATGTTTTATTTGATTTGTTGAGTTTTAGTCTTTTGGTATTAACACTATATACATTTGTCTTTAGATCTAACAAAGAAAGACCATAAGACATTGGGGAATCGCCATAAAAGATCCCATCTTTTAAAATAGAACATCAACCATTTTTAATATGAAATTTGGTGTGGTTTTACATGCACGTGTGGTATTCCAATATTTATAAGATTTCCTCTAACTAGGTTCACTCAGAACATTAAATATGCTCCCGCAAGCACACAGGGTCATGTTATAGTATAGGTGAGACGCAAGTAAAAGGGGGTCGAACCACAGGGATAGAGGGGGCACTAGAGCTTCGTCGGTGTTTGCTATGTTCCTAAAGCAGATACTAAGGTTGAAGGGTTTAAAAAAGGGTCTTGGTTTGAATTACACTACGCAACAAGCAAGAATAGGCAATATGGAAACTAGATTACCAAAAACTAGGTTATCCTAAGCAAGTTGGACCTAAGAAGCTAGATTAAGCAATCAACTAAGCAAGAGCAAGATGATCTACTTTACTCTAGCAAAGAAATTATCAACTAAGAACTAAGCTAACCACTAAAGCAAGCAAGTATCTAGATTAACCCTAACTAGCAAGACTAAGTAATTGGCTAAAAGAAACAAAGACAATTAAGCTACACTAGCATTAACAAGCAAGAAGGTTAAGGTGGGTTTCAAGTAATGAATTAGGTAGGTGGGCCGTTTAAGAATGTGATTTGATATTCGTTGGGGGGGTGTCAATATGGCATGCAATTATCACAATTCAAGCTAGATTACCAAACCAAACAATAAGGCAAGTGCTATAAGAATGTACCCTATACTACTAGTTGGAGAACTAGGGTTAGGTGAAATTCTAGTAGGACTTGTCAAGTCTAAGTTTCTAGGGTAAGTGGCATTAGGGCAATTGAGAACCAAGGGTTGGAATGGGAGTAGAGATGAGGGTTTTTCACCTCATGCTACTAGCCATCTAGCATTTAGAAAGTCCTAGGCAATTGCACTAATCACACTTACACTAGCTACTTAGATCTCACACTCACTTGTAGAAGGGGGGATATGTATGTAGGAACAAAGGGGACTAGCTAGGGATCCACTAATTGGACATATGAGCCATTCCTAGGATTGCTACATACACTCCAATTCCTCCTAGAAGCTAAGTGTCATCAAACATCACAAAGCAAGCAATTTATGTTTAAGAGCAAAAACTACATGCAAGATAATAGGAAATGAGATAGAAGCAAAGGCAATCATCATAGAATGAAATTATGTTCATTATAAATTATTCTCCCCCAATATGGTATCAAAGTCACATTTTTACCCCAAACAGCCCACCACTAGGGGCTTAGCTAGACATAATCAAAGAAAAGGCAAAAGAAATGAGAAGAAGGGGACAGGACTCCATGGAGGTCAAAGTAGATCCTCCTTCTTCACCTCCCAACTGTTGTAGGGTGACCTCCTTCCTCCAAGGTGGATGATGGGCATGAAAATGGAGGGGGTTATGGTAGAAAACCTAGAAAACTAGGTTTCTATGGTGGAAATGGTGGGTGGAGAGCATTAATGCAAGGAAAATGCAATGATGCTCAAGAGAGGGTGAGGAGGAGTAATGGCAGCTGGGGGGTGTAACCTTCATGCTCCACCTGCCACCTATGTATATATAGGTGGTGGGGAAGCACTAGGGTAAGTATGGGTAGAATAGGAAAAGTAGTGTGAAAAATAGTAGGGTTGAGTGATCAACACGGCCGTGGTGGATGGCCACAGATGTGGTAAGGGTTAGGTGGCATGGCTATGGGTTGGGGACACGATCATGGTGGAGGAGGTTTTAGGTAGATTTGGCTAAGTAAGGTGGCACAGCCGTAGCAGGGTGCCACGACCATGGTGAAGAGTATGTGGTAAGGTCGTGATGGGTAGGTCGAGCCACTGTCATAGAGTCCTTGGAGGTTGTTTTGTCTTCAGCTCACCAAGGCCATTCAGGTGTAAAGTGGTTGAAGTTACTATGATCTTGGCCAACTTGAGCAATTATTTCCCACAGTCGTGGCGGGAGGCCACGACCATGATGTCTTCAGTTGGCCATGGCTGTTCTAATGGCCATGGTCGTGGTACTTTCAGTTTAAAAGTACTAACATCCCTGTGATTCTTGGTTTTAATTCCCACGACTGTGGTGGATGCCCACGGTCGTGTTGGGCTTCTTGCTGCTGATTCTGAACTTGCAAAATCTTCAGTTCATCTCTTCTTGGTTTGGGTTGATTCTTATGCATCCATGGATAGCTCGGGGAAGATTGGGAGATGCTCCTTGAGCTCAGGGACCCAAAGGACTCCTTCATCTCCTTCCTCACATCAAAACATGATTGAGTGCCCTGAAAAATATACAGGAGGATACACAAGCATATTTGACTTTGAATTCCAAATTAGGGGAATATGATTGCAAGCTAATATGTTTGGATGTACATAAAGTGCAATATGACACAATATGAAGCCCTAAAATAGGGCTACATCACCACCCCAAACTTGAAACATACTTGTCCTCAAGTATGCTCCAAATTAATCTCTCTCTTCAATTTCTTTCAATAAACAAGAGTGACAAATGCATAGCAAAAGATGATTATTGACTAAATGGTCTTGAAAGTGACTAAGTGCATGTGTACTACCTCTCTCCTCTCCTCTATCGCATACCAATCATGAAATGAGCACTGAGCATACAAACTTCAAATATAGAGCATACAAATATACAAGCTTTTAATATGTCCTTCATGCAATTATGGGTAAACTGATTCATGTTGGTGTTAATCAATGATGACTAGGAGTGTTGTTTCACTTTCATGCATTCAATCTTATGTCTAAAACCACACCAAATGACCCACATGGCTGTAGAAAGGGTAAAGTGAGCTAGATTTGATGTTTTCTAGCTCAATGGGTGTAAAAATGGAAGAAACGATTGCGGAAAGACTTTTGGAGTGCTATTACATAGAGCACTCATCTTTTCTTTATTTAGATGCTCTTAAATAGGAGCATATTTTTTATTTTATTTTTACTTTTTTTCTTCTTCTTTTCTTTTTCCCTTGGTGTAGATAGGGCATATGGTAGATAGAGTGAAGCAGGGAGATGTAGATATGGCCACCCCAAACTTTTGGAGGTGGTCAAAGCTGAATATGTGCTCTAGGGCATCCTTTCATGGGGTGGAGAGGTATTAAGATGGTGAAAGAAGAGTCAGGTCAAAGGGGGGTCATTAGTGTAGTCCTCAACATAATATTTCCTACATGAAAACTAATCCAACACTTCACCAAATGATATCACACCACATGATTGAACAACATGAGATTCACATTTATATTAAGTGATTCCATAGGCTCTAAGCGTTTGTAGATTGCTCAATTCACAATTCAACTGAAACATTCACAAACTTGAGAGAAGTGGTGCACATGTAAAAAGTCAACAATCAAGACCATATATTAACAAAATCTAAGAAAACGACATGCATTTTCAAAAGACTAAAATTTTCATTTCAAAAAGTGGAGATCAAGTCAAAACATGCTTTTAGGTAAGAACATTCAAGTTTGGGGAAAACTGGCCAAAATGGTGCCAAGTTGCCTTCAATCACATCTAAGCCTATATTATTGAACTTAAAGCAGTAAACAAGAAAATACTAGCTAAAACATGCAAGACTTACCAAAAAATTTACATGATATGCAATGCATGCAAAGAAGAGATTTTTTTTTTGAAAATTATGCAAATTTTTGACCATATCCAATATCCTCATTTTGAACTTACTGGTTTAAGGCATTGTATATGTTGATTTTTATCTTAATGTCCATGAAAGAGACTGTCATTATGCCACTGCAAACATGTATCTCAACATTAGTTGTAAATAAGAACGACCTCCCCAAGATGATGGGGATATTCCTATCATCCGGCTCCATGTCAATAACAATGAAATCAGCTGGGAACACAACTCCTATTTCCTTGTCAATCATCACCAAGACATCATCCACTTGCCCTCTAGGCACTTTGATGGAGTGGTCCACCAACTGGAGAGTGCAATGTGCCACTTTCAACTTGCCTAGACCCAGCTCAACATAGACACTATTTGGCATCAAATTCACACTGGATCCCAAATCAAGTAGGGATTGGTCCATGTGATGCCCCCCAATGTAGCTAGGTATGATTGGGGCTCCTGAGTCTTTCCTCTTCACGGGGAGTGAGTGCTAGAGAATGGAGCTCACTTGTTTAGTCAACTTCACTTTCTTTGGAATTCTCCCCGTTGACCTTCTCTTTACAGTGCATAGGTTCTTGAGGAACTTGGCATATGATGGGATTTTCTTGATATCATCCAAGAGTGGAATGTTCACCTTCACTTGGCGAAACACCTCAAGAATATCCACATTGCGCTTTTGCCTCCTCTTCATTTTTGGTGGCTCATCTAGTGCTTCGATGAATGGAGGATCATTGGCTTTTGTCTTGCTCGCATCAATGTGAGGTGGAACACTAGGGATGGTGGGACTCACAAATGGAGTATGAAGTGGAGCACATGGAATCCCAAAATCAACGAGATGTATCACTGAACCATCTTCAGCAATTTCAATCACAGTATCACTACTTGGCTGCCTTTTTGTCAACCTTTCTTTGAATTGCAGGTTGCTCAAGAGATTTCCCACTCCTTAGAACTGTCACAACACTTCCTTGCTCATGGTGGAGAGGGGGAGCTAGTTGTGGCTGTGGAGGAGGTGGAGGTGATACTTGATGTTAAAATTGAGGTAAAGGGGAGAGTTGAGGTTGGAAGGTGAATTGTTGTGAGAATGGTGGTGATGGAGGGGGAGGTGGAGTATAAGGCTTGGGATTGCCTTGGAAATGGTATATGGGCTGCACTTGCATGGGAGGCGGACTATAGAAAACTTGAGAAAAGGGCATTGGTCCACTTGCTTCATGGTAGCTCATGATGGGTTTTGAAGACAACTTTTCTTCTTAGACATCAATTATGGATGATAGCTGCTCTATTCTCTCTTCTAGACTTGCAACATCTTTTTGAACATCATCAAATATTTTCAATCTATAGAGAACCTCTTCCTCAAACCTTGAGCTATATTTTGGACTTTATGGATCTTGGTAGTTATAGGAATGAGGTGTCTTCTTTTCCTCACCATAGAACTCAATAGAATTGACCAGGTGGCAAGGAACATTTGTCACCTCGTTTCTTCATGAAGCTCACCATGTCATCAAAAATCTTCATCACTTGCGGGCTTGAGTCATTATGGGTAGGAGATGTCACACTAAAGGCACAACCCCCATCATTCATCATGCGAGAAGCTTGAATTCTTGACCCTTCACCCAGCTACTCAAACAAAGGCCATATCTCCTCAGGTGGCCTAGCCATGAAAACTCCTCCACAAGAAGAGTCCAATGTATCTTGGTCCTTTAGAGATAAATCGGAGTAGAATGATTGAACTATCTACCACAAAGGGATCTCATGGTATGGGAAATCTCTCAAAATTTTCTCAAATCTCTCCCATGCATTATGGAACTGCTCATTTCCCATTTGAATAAAACTTGTCACATCACGCCGCATTTGTATTAACCTTGCTATAGAGTAGAATTATCTCAAGAATGCATTCTTCATTGTTTCCCAACTCATGATGTCCCTTCTTGAGTCATACCAATCTTTGGCTCTATCTTTGAGGGAGAAAGAGAACAAGGTCAACCAGGTTGTATCATCACTAGCCATCGACCTGAAGGTGGATCATACTTCAAGAAAGGAGTCCAAGTGCTTGTAGGGGTTCTCACTCTCCAAGTCGTAGAAGATGGGCAGGAGCCCAAGAAGACCGGGAGGAATGGAGAATTGCTCACCCAGCATTTGATCAACCCTATTTGCACTTGGTGATTTGTAGTTGCTAGGAACGAAGCAGTCTTGAAGCGGCTTGTGGGGTGCATTTTGGCCTTCCATCTTGTCTTCCCCCGATGTGATTATCACATGCACAAAGCATAACCAAACAAAAGAGGGCAAGTTAACAAACCAATATGCACAAAGAATGTAAAGAATAAAGAATCAATAATAGCAATGATGAGGGTAGTAGGAAAAGTCAAAGCAAAACTAACTAGCTAGGCCAAGCACCTCTATTACCATCAATGGGGCCAGAAAGCTTGGTGTGGTTTTGCACGCATGTGTAGTATTTTGATATTTATAAGATTTCCCCTAACTAGGTTCACTCACAACACTAAATATGCTCCCGCAAGTGCATTGGGTCATGTTCTAGTATAGGTGAGAGGCAAGTAAAAGGGGGTCGAACCACAAAGATAGAGGGGGCACCCGTGCTTAGTCAGTGTTGGCTATGTTCCTAAAGTGGAGACTAGGGTTGAAGGGTTTAAAAAGGGGTTTTGGTTTTAATTACACTATGCAACAAGTAAGTAAAGGCAATATGGAAACTAGATTACCAAAAACTAGGTTGTCCTAAGAAAGTTGGACCTAAGAAGCTAGATTAAGCAATCAACTAAGCAAGAGCAAGATGATCTACTCTACTCTAACAAAGCAATTATCAACTAAGAACTAAGCTAACCACTAAAGCAATCAAGGATCTAGATTAACCCTAACTAGCAAGACTAAACAATTAGCTAAAAGAAACAAAGATAATTAAGCTACACTAGCATTAATAAACAAGAAGCTTAAGGTGGGTTTCAAGCAAAGGTTTATGGGCCGTTTGGGAATGCAATTTGATATTAGTTGGGGGTGTCAACATGGCATGCAATTATCACAATTCAAGCTAGATTACCAAACCAAACAATAAGGTAAGTGCTATTAGAATGTACCCTATACTACTAGTTAGAGAACTAGGGTTAGGTGTAATTCTAGTAGGACTTGTCAAGTCTAGGTTTCAAGGATAAGTGGTATTAGGGAAATTGAGAACCAAGGGTAGGAATGGGAGTAGAGATGAGGGTTTTTCACCTCATGTTACTAGCTATCTAGTATTTAGAAAGTCCTAGGCAATTGCACAAATCACACTTACACTAGCTACTTAGATCTCACACTCACCTATAGAAGGGGGATATGTATGTAGGAACAAAGGGGGCTAGCTAGGGATCCACTAATTGGACCTAGGAGCCATTCCTAAGATTGCTACATACACTCCAATTCCTCCTAGAAGGTAAGTGTCATCAAACATCACAAAGCATGCAATTTATGTTTAAGAGCAAAAACCACATGCAAGATAATTGGAAATGAGATAGAAGCAAAGGCAATCATCATAGAATGAAATTATGTTCATTACAAATTATTCTTCCTCGACATGGTATCAAAGTCACATTTTTACCCCCAAACAACCCACTACTAGGGGTTTAGCTAGACATAATCAAAGAAAAGGTAAAAGAAATGAGAAGAAGGGGATAGGAATCCATGGAGCTCGAAGTAGATCCTCCTTCTTCACCTCCTAGATATTGTAGGGTGACCTCGTTCCTCCAAGGTGGATGATGGGTATGAAAATGGAGGGGGTTATGATAGAAAACCTAGAAAACTAGGTTTCTATGGTGGAAATGAGGTGGAAATGGTGGGTGGAGAGCATTAATGCAAGGGAAAGGCAATGAATGCTCAAGAGAGGTTGAGGAGGAGTAATGGCTGTTGGGGAGTGTAACCTTCGTGCTCCAGCCACCACCTATGTATATATAGGTGGTGGGGAAGAACTAGGGTAAGTAGGGGTAGAATAGGAAAAGTAATGTAGAAAAATAGTAGGGTTGAGTGATCAACACGGACATGGTAGGGGTTAGCTCGGGGAAGATTGGGAAATGCTTGAGCTCAGGGACCCAAAGGACTCCTTCATCTCCTTCTTTGCATCAAAACATGCATAAGTGCCTTGAAAAACATACAAGAGGATACATAAGCATATTTGACTTTGAATTCCAAATTAGGGGAATATGATTGCAATCTAACATGTTTGGATGTACATAAAGTGCAATATGACACAAGACAAAGCCCTAAAATAGGGCTACATCAGAATTCAAATGCATCCTTGTCCATACAATATACATAAATGATGATTATATTTATAGCAAGCACATAATAGTAGTTCTTTAACTCTATTACAAACCCTATGGGCAGATATATACTATAGGTTCCAACTGCGTTGTCTGTAACTCTTGTGCCATTAACAACTCGAAGTTCCACCTTGCCTTTTCCCAAAGGCCTACTTCCTTTCAGATCCCGCATATGAGAACATATGTGAGATCCACATCCAGTATCTAATACCCATGATGATGAAGTAGATAGGTTTATCTCAATAAAGTATATAACTGAAGTGGAGTCACCATCCCCATCTTCTTCTTCCTGAATGCCTTCAAGTATAAAGGATGAGATCCTCTTGTACTTTTATTTCGCATGATCTTGAGCATTTAAGGTTTGGATTTAGGTTTGACCTTATAACTCTTCTTGGTCTTACTTTGATCCTTGGACTCAGCTCCGCTGATCATCATCACAGACTTTTCCTTCTTTAATTTTTCTTCAGCATGAATCAACTTGGAAAGCAAGTCTGACATCTATCCAGCCATATTATTCACATGATAACATGCAATAAAGCAGCTATATGATTCTGGCATAGTCTTTGGAATCATATCAGTGGCCAACTCTTAGATCAAGGTGAATCCCAGTTCTTCAAGATGATACACATGCCCAATCATATTGAGCACATGTTCTTCTATTGAGGTTCCCTCTGTCAGCTTAGACTCAAGCAATACCTTTAGGATATCGTTCCTTTCTTTCTTTGCAATACCAAGTGTCACTTTCTTAAGATGTGTTACCATCTCAAGAACACTTTTATCCTTATACTACTCACGCAACTCATAGTTCATGGAGCTAAGAATAAGGTACTTTATCTCTAAGGTATCATTGGCATGCTTCCAGTAAGCATCCACTTGTGGCCTAGGTGCATCAGGAGTAGGTATTTCTGGCACTAGTTTGTCAAAGACATAGAGCTTGCACTCTTCATTGAGAACGCTTCTCAAAGTCCACAACTAGTCGTGGAAATTTGTCCCGTCAAGTTTGTCCTTCTTCAAGACCAATCACAATATGGATTTGTTCGTCTTTTGATTCTACAAGAGAAAATTTGCATTTGTCAAAAACCTTTTGATTTAATTTGATTTGAAATTTTTTAAAATATTAATTATGTCTTTAATTATTATGGCTCCCACTATTTTATTTAAATGTATATCCCTCAATATTAATTTAGAATATTGCACCGTACACCATTCTTGTGGGCCAGATCCAAGATTATTTGACTGTGGCCCAATCAACACTGCAAAATACAGTCAACCATCAAGGTAGGCAACTCTGGCCAATTGCATCATATGCAATTCTAGATAGATGATATGCACAACCCCTTTCCATAATCATTTGCATTCTTCTGAGCCTAGATGCTATGAGAATCACCAGTCATGCTTGACCCAAAAGACGACACGATAATAATGCACCCCCTCAAGATGGAACCTATATTATTACCATCACACTTCCATGAGATCAATGGTACACCATGCAAAGGCATAATCTATGCTTGGCCAATCAAGCTTTTCGTGTGTGTCACTTTTGAAAAGCACAAAAGACTTTGATATTTTATTTGAGGGAGTTTGTATTTATAAATACATATAATGTATCCAATCACCACATATATAGTATGTATCATATACATGCTACATCCCATAATGAAAACATGCAATAAATGAAAGTGATGGTTATAGCTAACCTAATTTAATTCCTTGGAGAAATTAAGAATTACCACATCTAGGTCTACATAACATGCAGAAACACATTGTTGATGAAGATCCATGCTTGCCAATCCAAGTTGATCGATTCAACCCTTAAATTGATCAGTTCGCCTCTTGGCCGATTGTTAGGTTGTCTCACTGATCGTCTGGTTCTATCAGTCCACCAATTGATCAGTCGGGTCCACCAGGAAATCAGTTTGATCATCCTCTTAGTTCTCCTTGGTCCTCCATCAGGTCGACCCGTCTTTGAGATATCATCTTCTTCATCATAATAGAAAGTAAACTATCCTACTTTACATGATTATAAAGAAATCTCGAGTTATATTCGAGGAGGGAAAGAGTAGGAAAGAATTAACTTTATAATGGGAAGATAAGATAGATGCTTAGTACGCAGACCAAGATAAAAGGACAAACCATGCACACAACCATGTGTAGATAATAGGGGTTATTGGCCATAACCATGGTACACATCTGCCATCAAAACTGCTATAGGGAGAAACATATATATATACATATATATATATATATATATATATATATTAGTTTGGGATTGTCGTGGTATTGGATTTGATAAGATATTATTTGTATCACATATAATAATAGAATGATAAAAATAAAATGAGATCATATCTATTATCCCATAATATAGTAAATTGATGTTAGCTCTTATACCACTGTAAGAAAACATGGCTACAGAGCAGGCGGCGGAAACAAAAAATTTATCTACCATATACCCATAACTAGTGGATCACGTCAATAACTATAAGATGGAAAGGATGTTTTCAAGGATATAAGTGGTCCTGGAGCAAGTCTAGTGACAATACTTGTCATTGTAGTTGCACAACTCTGAATCCTGGTTGCACTGGGACTCGTTGACTGCTCCTCCATGGACAACAAACTCAAACATCATCTTCTACAATAGATCCTCTCGTCACAGATTGTTGGTTGACAATGCCCTCCTAGCGGCAGACAACAACCTCCCACCTCTAGCGAAGTCCACACAGACCGCCTACAACTCATGTCATCCTACTAGAACCGACAGGAAGGAGTCATCCCTTCTGTTGGCATACTACTCACCAACTTGCTCTCCCACAACAATGATCTCAGTTGTTCTCTCCCTTGCTATCCCTCCCTTGTCGAGTGGGACTTGCTTGGGCTCTCATGATTACCACAACCAGAGAGGACAATAATTGTCAGAGCAACTGATTCTCAATTGTCTGTGTTGTACTCTAAGAGGCCTGTAACGACCCTGCCTTCCAGTAACCCCCAATTAAGGGAGACCAGGAGGTCAGAGCCGTTATTCCAATTTTTCGGATAAAGGTTCGACAAATAAACATTAATAATTATCAAACTTTAACAGACTATACTAAAAAGCTGTAATAAATAAAGTTTTGCATACCTTTGAAAAAAAAGGATATCTACACTTCTATCCACATATGAGTTCTACTCTAACTAATCCTCCTTGAACTTTAATTCACGTATTCACAATGTCACAATTTACTATTTGTCCTTTTGGGGTTTGCACCTAAAATGCCGACAAACAAATACGCGGTCAATATAAAGCTGGTATGTGGGGGATTACAAAAATTGTGCAACTATGATAGCAATGTAATCAACCAATTATCATTTAACATCCAAGATAACATTTTAAGCAATAATACTCAATCCTTACCTATCCCCTATCTCTGTGATGTCCCTACAGTGGACATGGATACTACCTCTCTCATATGGTAGATCATTACCCCCATGGTCCTACCTTACAGGTAGCCAATACTTAGGGTTATGGAGTCGCATGACCCTACCCAAAGGTAGCCCAATCCTTGACTCATGGTGACTTGATGGTCCTACCCCATTGGTAGCCATGTACTAAGTCATTCAATGACCTGATGGACCTACCCCCATAGGTAGCCATGTACTAGGTCAATCTATCAAGCTACAGAGGGGACTAGGATCTGAGTTAGTAGGCACATATCTTAGGTGATAGTCATATCCATAATATAGTTTGCATGAATTAAATTCATCCAACATTTTAATTCAAGCCACGATGGAAACATCGATAAAATCCTCAGAAAACTAATTCGGAGTAGTCATAAGCGTAACCACATACCTGTAATGGTAGTTTTGATGACAGAATCAATTAAGCAGGGAAACCCAACCAAGCAAGCAAAGATGAACAAAAATCCTAAAATACACATAGAAACTTCCTTTTATCATTATTTATCCAACTCATCTTATTTCTTAATATTTCTATTCTAGTTTTAGGGTTTCCTTTGAAATTAGGGTTTTGTCTCTACTTTTAACATTATGAATCTTTATTTAGCAAAACTATATAAAAACCCTAAATTAACCACCTTACTACTCCTAATTCATACTTAGGATCATTATTTAACAACCTTTTTCCATAATTCGAAAATCAACAAGGTTTTTCTCTTCTTTTACCCTAAATTAGGGTTTCCATATATATTATTCTTCATATATAGGTTAAAACCCAAAATTAGCCAACTCTACATTCAAAATGAATGAAAACCCTATTTTAATATGCAACAGGTTAATACTTCTCAAAACTACCTATTAATCCACAAAGATTCACCCTTTATATTCAATTAGGGTTTCTAATTACTTTTTAACACCTTTTTTCATCAAATTAAGGTACTTTTTCAAAACGAGATATAACTAGATTTTCAAACTATTTTTATATTGTTCCTCGTATTTTTCTATGCAACTTTCATGTATAAAGTTTTTCCATTGGAGTTTTCTACCATTAGATATGATTTTTCCAAGAAAATGCATTTTACTGGAAATTCGACTAGAGAGAGCTATTTACCGAATTTTGTTGACCGCACGATCAATGTGCCGCTGGTCCGCGTCTTGATCTGACGCTCCCCGTCAATCATCCCCACTAACCCAAAAGCATGTGTTGTTGCTTGTTGTCGGTCGTCAGATCTTGATCTAACGCTCTGTGTCGTGAGCGACTTAACTTAACTAGCCGCCCTTAGCACCATTAGATCCTCGCACAGGATCACGGTGATCCCTGATCGAATGATGGTTGTATGTCATATCCTCCCTTCCTCGTTGCTTGAGCTGCGGTAGAGTGAGGTGAAGCCCTCACTGGAGAGAGTTTTATCGGGAGAGAGAGAGGGTGTTGGGACCTAAGAGATGGTCGTTCGAGAGTGTGAGGGTGCGAGGACTCGAGCGATGATCTTTATATAGGACTGGGGGGGCTCTTTTAGGGTTTCTATACCTTTTGCCATCCTAGCTTTTGGCCCAATTGGGCATTTCGTGTAGATGCGATGAAAGCCAGCCAACCTTGGGTTGAGAAGCTTCACTTCTCTCTCTCAGACCCAATGGAATATATTCCACGAGTGCACATGCACTGAATCGATTGGAAATCAAAGGGGAAAGTTCCCCTATTTCACGGCTAGAGTCTGAGTCCTACTGGGACTTGACGATAAGCAGTGCCGGTTGGATCAAGATCCAACAACCATCATCGTCCGCGCTCAACCAAAAAAAGAAACGATTTCCTAATTTCTAAGATAATTCTCAAATTTGAGGATAATTTGAAAAAGCAATAACTCCCAAATTAGAAATCCTTTTTAATTCAAATTTTAAGGGAACCTCCTTTATGCTTTTATCTTTCATCCTACAAAAATTGGGATTATTATCTAAAGAAAACAATCCCTTTTTTTCAGTTGCAAGTTAACACTTATTTATTTATATTTTCCACATATTTTCTCTTTCCTTTGCCATTATATTACTATCCTGAGTTCCTTGAACCTCAAGGAACCTTTATATTTCGAAATTCTATTTTGGAAAATATCCCTTAGACTTTTATTCTTCTTTTATCTATTTTCTTATTTATTCCTTTATCTAATTGAATTCCTTTTCCTTTTCTTTTTCTTTTTCTTTCAATTGGGCTTAATACCCAATAAGGCCCATTAAGAAAACAAGGCACGAAATTCATTCAAATCAAACCATTAAATCAACCATTGATTTCATTTATTTCTTAAAAGAAGATTTACAAATCTCATTACATGATTTATAAAAATGGGGTTATAAATCCTCCCCTCCTTATAGGAATTTTTCCCTCAAAATCTAGTAATCAAACCAACAATTCAGGATATACTTTTTCCATGTCTGTCTTTAGCTCCCATGTGACCTCATCCTCTCCATGGTGCTTCCAAAGAACCTTTACCATCTCTATATTCTTATTTATGAGCTCTTTCACCTTGGTATATAGAATCTGCAAAGGTAACTCAGGATAAGTTAGCTTCCCTTGAAGCTCAATGGGTTCAATGCTCAACACATGGCTCAGATCTTGCACATATCGCTTTAGATTGGACATGTGAAACACATCATGCATCATCCTATATTGAGGGGGAAATGCCAAATGATATGCAACTTCACCAATCCATTCTAATACTTCAAACGGACCAACATATCAGGGACTCAACTTTCCTTTGTTCTTAGCTATAGCTCGGAGCGGTCGGATTTTTAGAAAAACATGCTCTCCCATAGTGAAATACACATCAGTCCACTTCGCATCAGCATACGACTTATGTCGATCCTGGGCTCTCTTTAGCCTTTTCCTGATCAAAGCGATTTTATCAGCATACACTTTGAGTTCATCTGACCTCAACAAGGTCCTTTCACCAACATCATCCCAGTGAAGTGGTGACCGACACGGTCTCCCATATAGAGCTTCATATAGAGGCATCCCAATACTGGCTTGGTAACTGTTATTATAGGCAAACTCAGCTAACGGTAAGTACTGCTCCCATGATCCACCCCAATCAAGCACACAAGCTCTCAGCAGATCATCTAGGGTCTAGATTGTCCTTTATGACTGTCCATCTGTCTGGGGGTGATAAGCGGTATTGAACCTCAACTTTGTACTAAGTTCCTCTTAAACTTGCTTCCACAATTTGGAAGTAAACTTTGGGTCTCTATCGGAGATGATGGAACTGGGTACGCCATGCAAATGCACTATCTCTCTGATATACAACTCAGCTAAGTCTGACAATTTGGCAGTGGTCTTCAGGGTGAGGAAGTGTGTTGACTTGGTAAGGTGATCTACCACAACCCATATAGCATCATGATCTTTCTTAGTCCGAGGTAGACCCACCACAAAATCCATGGTAATCTGCTCCCATTTCCATTCTGGAATCTCTATAGACTGTAACAGTCCACCGAGTCATTGGTTTTCAGCCTTCACCATTTGGTACATAAGATAGCTGGCCACATATGCCGCAATATCTCTCTTCATTCTTGGCCACCAGAAAAACCTCTGCAGGTCCTTAAACATCTTGGTTGTTCCCGGGTGCACTGTGTACTTAGAACCATGAGCCTCTTGTAGGATACGTTCCTTTACCAGTGAGTCTTCAGGAACCCATATGCTATTCTCAAATCTAATTCCTCCGTCTATTCCCAATGAAAGACGGGTCTGAGGCTTCTTCGTGAAGCCTTTCATCTTGTCAAGTTCTCCACTGTCTAATTGTGTTGCTACAATCTCACCCAACAATTCCGACTGTATCTGGATGTTGGCCAAACGAACTCGATCATCAAATGGTTGGGGAGACCATTCTACCAACTCTTCTAAACTCTTCCACTGACTGGACAAAATAGTTGCACACCTGAGCAATTTCTGACTCAAAGCATCTGCTACGACATTCGCCTTTACTGGATGATAAGCGATGGTGAAGTCGTAATCCTTCATGTACTCCATCCATCGTCACTGTTGTAGGTTTAGGTCTTTTTGTGTCAGGAGGTACTTCAGGCTCTTATGGTCAGTGAAGATTTCGAAGGTAGCACCATACAGGTAATGACGCTAAATCTTCAAAGCATGGATGATCGTAGCTAGATCTAAGTCATGCATCAAGTAATTCACCTCGTTGGGCTTGAGATGTCGAGAGGCATATGCAATCACATGTCGATTCAGTTCCAACACACAGCCAAGTCCCATCTTTGATGCATCGGTGAAAATCATGAAACCCTCATTGCCTGACGGTAGAGTCAAAACTGGTGCAGTGGTCAACTTCTCCTTTAGCTCCTGAAAATGAGCTTCACACACATCAGACCATACATACCACATCCTTTCGAGTCAACATGGTCAAAGGCAAGGCGATTTTTGAGAAATCCTTGATGAAACATCGATAGTATCTTGCTAACCCCAAGAAGCTTCGGATCTCAGAGGGGTTCTTCGGTGTAAGCCAGTCTCGTACTGCTGACACTTTAGCTGGATCCATGGAGATTGTTCCTCCTGAGATGATGTGTCCTAGGAACATGACTCAGTCTATCCAAAACTCACACTTAGAGAATTTCCCATAAAACTTCTACTTTCTCAAGATATCAAGGACTTTACTTAGGTGGTCTCGGTGTTGATCTAAGTCATCCGAGTAAACTAGTATGTCATCTATAAACACTATGACAAACAAGTCAAGGAAGGGTTGAAACACACTATTCATAAGTGTCATGAAAACACTGGGCACATTGGACAACCCAAAAGGCATAACCACAAACTCATAGTGGCCATAACGGGTTCAAAAAGCTGTTTTTAGGATGTCCTCACTCTTAACTCTCAACTGGTGGTAACTCGATATCAAGTCGATCTTGGAGAAGACTCGAGCTGACTTCAACTGGTCAAACAAGTCATATATATGGGGTAAATGATATTTGTTCTTAATGGTAGCCTAGTTGATCATCCGGTAGTCTATGCACATTCAAAGCGAACCATCCTTTTTCTTTACAAAAAGAACTGGTGCTCCCCAGGGTGATGTGCTAGGGCAGATAAAACCCTTGTCTAGCTATTCCTACAATTGTTTCTTCAACTTGAGCAACTCCGCAGGGGCTATTGTATAAGGTGCTCATGAAATAGGGCTTATCCCAGGAGCTAGCTCTATTGAAAAATCTACCTCTCTCTCGGGAGGAATCTCGGGTAGATCATCTGGAAAAACATCTGCATAGCTCCTGACTACCTCTATTTCCTCTAATGGTTGCACCCTGGGTTCTGGATCGGTAACTACTGCCAGGAAAGCTCGAAAATCTTTACTCATCATCTGCTTTGCTTTCAAGGCTGATACATACAGGCTGGTGGTGGCATCTTTCCTACCTCTAATGATAAAAGGTGGGTGACCTGGTTTCTTAATTATCACTTTCATCTCCCTACAGTCAATATTGGCCCTATAAGTATAAATCCAATCCATACCAATGATCACATCAAAGTCATTCATATCAAGAAGGATAAAGTATGTAGGAAACTCATGATCTCAATATTTCACAGGTATCACCAGAGTTTTCAAAAGGGATGTAAAGATCCGACCACTCGGGGTTGTAACATCTAAGACATACCCTAAATCCTTGATATCCAAACAAAGCATAGTTGCGAGATTTCTTAAAATGAAAGTATTAGTAGATCCAGAGTCAAACAAAGCTTTTACATTATGTCCCATGACTTCAAGCATGCCTACATTGTTTTTCATCATGCATTAGACCATTACATGCTTAACTTTAAAACATAAAGGAAAAACTCTAAGGGTTATTACCCTCGATCAACCGATTAGCATTAGATTGAGCTTCCTCATTATCAATAGCAAACACTCAAGCTTGTCTTCTTTCTCTCGTAGGTGGGGCCACAACTACAGGTGGGACTGCTACTGGACCTGGTCCTCTTGGGTCTGGCAGAGGACAAGCAGCTTGGATATGTCCCTCTTGTTGATAATAGTAGCAGACCCTCTTCTTGTGGCGGCACTCACCGGTATGCCATTTCCCGTAGGTGAGGCATCGAGGTTGGTTGTTCTCTTGATGGGGTTTCCCTTTCCCTCCATGTCTTCCTTTGGCCTGGTGATGCCCGTGACCTTTCTTGTGATTGTTCTTCTGACCTTGAATTCCTTCAGTGAAACCCAGATACCCCTTGGGTGGAAGCTGAGCAGGCATCACAATCCTCTCCATGTCTAAAGCAGTGTTGTAAGCTTTAGCGAAGGTTTTGGGTTTACTTGCCATCACATGGGGCTTGATGGCAGGGTGAATATGCTCTATGAAGTGATCCACCCTTCTTTCCTCATCCATCATATGCCCGAAATGCTCCAGGATTTGAAACTTATGCCCAAAGTCTGCCACAGATGAGTTTCCTTGAGTCATGTTGGTGAACTCCCTTTCCTTTTCCTTCTTAGCTGAGACAGGGATGAATCTGGCAGTGAAGATCGTCTTGAAGTCAGCATATGCCATTAGTTCCTCAGTCAGGTCTCAGTCCATGATGTGAGTCTCCCACCATATCTTGGCTGCTCCTTCTAGGAGATGAGCAGCAAAGAGGACCTTCTTGCTCGGCTGTACCTCAAGTATGCAGAATCCATTCTCGACTGCAAGCAGCCAAGCTTCTGCCTTGTCGACTATCTCAGATTTATCTTCTCCCCAGAACTTCTCAATGTTCAGCTTGACGAAGTCCAAGATGGTGGCTCCCAGTAGAGGACAAACAGGAAGTGGCTCGCCATTTTCACCTCTAGCCAAGTCTCGGAGAGCCAAGGCACTAATGGCCTCTGTCAGCTTCTTCTATTGTTCCATCCACAAAGCATCAGGGGTGTGGATTATCATGGTTGGTTCGGGACCGCCAGCTGGATCTTCTTCCATTTGGGCCACCTCCTCGTACTCATGTTGCTCCTCGTAGCCTTGGTCTTCTTCTTGATCAAGGTTGCTGAAGGGTATTGGGTCAGGGTTAGGGACCTCATGAGTGGTTTCTTCTGGTCTCTTCCTCTTCTTTGAGGAATCTCCATCGTGGTTCCTCTTCCTCTTCTCAAAAGACACCTTTCCCCTACGGGAAGGTCCACCACCATTGGTGGCATCTGGGACAACCATTGTCTTCACACGAGCCATCTACATAAGCATAACAAACATACCTTTAGTTTATATTTAAACTAATTATACTTATGTCAACAATGTCTCATTACGTATCTTTTATTAATTTGATGGAGGATTCCTTAATTCTTAACTTACTTTTTACCACATGAGGGTGGGGAAAAGAGAGAAACCCTAACTCTTAAAATCCTTAATAGAATGTGTGATGAGAAGGGATGAATAAGATGAGAAAGTCCTAAAGGTATCTTATTTTGAATCATACCCTAAGACTTTGGCCAGGCAGTCACATGGGTCCAGGAGTCCTCGTATTCCGACTAGCGATGCGGAGGAAAATATTGCCAGCCCCCGGTCGTGATCCTTTTCTAGACACCTCTGTCCTTCGGATAATCCTCTAATAACTCCCTTGGGTTCTACAGAGTTTGTAAAATTTAATAATTATTAAGGATTAAATGTGGAACCTTGGCTCTATTACCATTTGTAACGCCCGAGCCCACTACCCTAGGCTCTAGTAGAGTTTCAGGAATGAGCTTAACTGTGGAGTTCTTTAGTGATGGGCTCCCAAAAAAGTAGGTGCACCTTGGTGATATGGGTAGTCCAATCATTCTTTTAAGATCATTTCATCTGAGGCCTCAAATCCTAGGATGTTACAATCTCACCCACTTAGACTCTTGACGTCCTTGTCAAGGCTTAATTATATGACCTCATAATCTGACCCCATTTCAGTGTAGACCCAGAATGGTCCATAGACACCCAGCTCCCGATCACAAAATACCAGTGCAAGGGTGGCTACGTCACCATGGATAACCCTTTCCTACATGCATCGACCGCACGAATCAAGACTGGCATGCCACATGCCCATGTGGGATCCACCTACTGGAGGGTTTATGGCTCTGATACCAAATGTAATGACCCCACAATCCAGTAACCACCAATTAAGGGAGACCAGAAGGTCAAAGTCGTTATTCCAATTTTTCGGATCAAGGTTCGACAAATAAACATTAATAATTATCAAACTTTAATATACTATTCTGAAAAGCTGTAATAAATAAAGTTTTGCATACCTTTGAATTTTTTTTTGGATTTCTACACTTCTATCCACATATGAGTTCTACTCTAACTAATCCTCCTTGAACTTTAATTCACGTATTTACAATGTGACAATTTATTGTTTGTCCTTTTGGGGTTTGCACCTAAAACGCCGACAAACAAATACGTGGTCAGCATAAAGCTGGTATGTGGGGGATTACAAAAATTGTTCAACTATTAAAGCAATGTAATCAACCAATTATTATTTAACATCCAAGATTACATTTTAAGCAATACTACTCAATCCTTACCTATCCCCTATCTCTGTGTTGTCCCTGTAGTGGACATGGATACTACCTCTCTCATATGGTAGATCTTTACCCCCATGGTCCTACCTTATAGGTAGCCAATACTTAGGGTTATGGAGTCGTATGGCCCTACCCAAAGGTAGCCCAATCCCTGACTCATTGTGACTTGATGGTCCTACTCCATTGGTAGCCATGTACTAAGTCATTCAATGACCTGATGGACCTACCCCATAGGTAGCCATGTACTAGGTCAATCTATCAAGCTACAGAGGGGACTAGGATCTAAGTTAGTAGTCACATATCTTAGGTGATAGTCATATCCCCATTATAGTTTGCATGAATTAAATTCATCCACCAGTTTAATTCAAGCCACGATGGAAACATCGATAAAATCCTCAGAAAACTAATTCAGAGTAGTCATAAGCGTAACCACATACCTGTAATGATAGTTTTAATGACAAAATCAATTAAGCAGGGAAACCCAACCAAGCAAGAAAAGATGAATAGAAATCCTAAAATAAACATATAAACTTCCTTTTATCATTATTTATCCAACTCATCTTATTTCTTAGGATTTCTATTCCAATTTTAGGGTTTCCTTTGAAATTAGTGTTTTGTCTCTACTTTTAACATTATGAATCCTTATTTAGCAAAACTATATAAAAACCCTAAATTAACCACCTTACTACTCCTAATTCATACTTAGGATCATTATTTAACAACCTTTTTCCATAATTCGAAAATCAACAAGGTTTTCAAAGGAACGGGAGATGGCGGCGCTAGGGCACGGGAGTGAGGGGGCGATCGGGGGCAATCATGGAGGCGATCAGGAATGGGAGTCAGTGAACAGTGGAGAAGCCAAGACCTTTGATCCTGGAGTCGACAATGAAAGTAACCGCAGAAGACAGGCCAACATGGAGACGACGAGGAGGTAAGGAACCCGGAGGAAAAGAGTGGCAACACATATGATACCACAAATCGGCCTCTCCTTCACCATGAAGGGGATGTGTGGGCAACAAGGCGATGTTGGGTCGGACAAGGAAGCCAGACAGGACCATTCAGCATAGGAAGAGGTCGGATGCCTCACGCAGGAGGACCAGACCGTGGCCAACAAAAGCATGCAACAAACCTATGCCCAGATGACAGAGGGGAATATCATCCAACAACAAGGAACAGATAGCAACGAGCACTTCCTGGATAATCTGTTCGTCGACGATCTGCCGCCGGGAATGGTGTCGTTGAGTGAGATGGACGGAACCCCCTACCTGGCCATCGAGCTGGAGGTGGAGGAGGGTCTTACGAAGCTATGGAGATATGTGATTGTGGCACGCCTGATTGGCACGGAGATCGGCTACATGACGTTAAGGGATAAGATCAAACTTTTATGGAAGATCAAGGGTAGATTTAATATGTTCGAGCTAGAACATGGTAACTTTGTTGTACAATTATCCTGTCAGTCAGATTATGAAACAATACAATGGGCGGCCCCTGGAAGATTTTTGGTTACTCCTTAGTGATCTGGGAATGGTTCCCCAACTTCAAGCCGACACAGGCCCTCCCAGACTACATTGTTACTTGGTCTAGGGTGCTGAATCTTCCACTGCATCTTTATGTTCCCACTATGTTTGAATACATGGGGAAGGTGCTTGGCCAACTCGTGAAAGTCGACACCCACACGTTACACAGATTCAGAACCTGTTTTGCAAGACTGGCCATAGAAATTGATACGGCGAAGGAACTTGTCACCTTTGTCATCATCAATGGCATAGAGTATGATGTCTACTATGAAGGGCTCCCCTGGTCCTGTGCTAATTGTGGCCAGGAAGGGCACACAGCCAAAGCCTGTAGGGCCGGCGTTAGCACGAAGCATAACAACAGAGCTGAAGTTACCGACACACAAAACGTTGAGCAAAGCAACCCAGCAGGAGGGGGTCAGAGTAACCATGGCGGATGTCAGGTCCAAACGAAGAGGAACAACGGAAGAAGGTGAAAGGCATCCCTGCATAACTCAACTCACAACTCGTCCAACAGGTTTGAATGCCTGGAGGAGACCACGGAAGACAGCAACAGGGAGAATGAATCTGGAAACGTGAGTGCGCAGATAGAAGATAGAGAGGGACAGGGAAGGCCAGCGAAGGTCTGGAGGAAGAAGAAGGTGCAGGCGATGGTTCATATACAAGAAGAAGATGGAAACATACTGAGGGACATCTCGAACCAAGATAATCCTAATAAGGTCTTACAGCAGAAGAAGGATGCCAAAGAACACGACAACGTTGATCATGTGGCAGTCCGACCAGAGGCAGATGAAATCATTATAGTCGACTATGAGAATATTGTTGTGGAGGCAAAAGTTGAAATGGGGGACGAGGACAAATAAAATGAAGTAGCTAAACTATTGATGTCGTCACGGCTAAAGAAAGATAAGTCGAGGAAACAAACACGCGAGAAGGAGAAAGCTTTGCTCCCGAGAAGAGATGACACTAGTAACAATTTTAGCACTAAAAGAAAAGGTAGAAACAAACCTCATGACCCTCTCAATATGCGGCAGCACAGTCCGAGAGTAACAACATATGCAGAATGCATAGAGGGGTAGGATAATGGCAAGCAAGCTGGAGGAGAAGAGGGCCCTTGTGAAGATGAGCAGGAATCCATCTCGGCTTGAGTTGTCGAAGTATATCACTGCACATCCTGACAATCCATCTTTAATGTTTAAGGCAAACATCGTGTGCTGGAACGTGAGAGGTATAGGAAATGATAACAGAGTGAGAGTCCTTAAAGACATCATCAACTCTAAGAAACCTTCTGTTGTGTCTATCCTAGAACCACGGATCAGTGGCCAAGCTGCCACAGACACTATAACTAAGCTCGGCTTCACCAAATACTTCATATGCGAAGCGAGAAGATTCGCGGGAGGAATTTGGATCTGTTGGAAGGAAGAGGAGGTCGATGTCAAGATTGTTAACTATCACAGGCAGTTTGTTTCTTGTAAGATTAATGACGCAGTGTTGGTTATGTTTATCTATGCTAGTCCTCACATCTCTGTCTGGAAAACTCTGTGGGAGGCCCTCAAGGACATCAGAATTGATGATCATATGTCGTGGGTAGCTATGGGGGGTTTCAATACAACACTCTTGCCTGAGGAGAAGATGGGAAGCGTGCACTACAATTTTAATGAGGCTAATCTTTTCAACAACACCCTTCTGGAAACTGGTCTTTCGGATTCGGGTTTCAATGGAACAAAATATACAAATGTCCATGGAAGACTGCGAGAACGTTTGGATAGGGTTGTTGCTAATTCCGAATTTATACAACAGTTCCCACAATATGTGGTGGAGCATCTCCCTAGAGTGAGTTCTGATCACTGTCCCCTTCTGTTAAAGGCTACTAGCAGCGTGCCTTTCACGCCCAGATTTATGATAAAGGAATCATGGTCTGCGGATATGGGCTTCCAACAGATTATAAAAGATAACTGGAATGAGAGCTTGTGCTTTCATGAGGCCTTGGAACGGTCCAAACAACATATCTCTAGTTGGGCGATGAAATCCAGGCACCTACTGACAAGGGAAAAGAAACGTCTCATTTGGAATTTAGATATCCTCTAAGCCAGCTTGGTGGACTCGTATGATCATCAAACTATTGGACTCATTGCTGATATGGAATCTGAGTACATGAACATTTTGAAAAAGGAGGAAATGGATTTGAGACAGAAGAGTCACATTAATTGGACCATCAACGGAGATAATAACTCTAAGTTATATAATGCTTTTGTTAAGCAGCGGAGAAGGTCAAATACAGTCTCCATGCTTAAAGATGAAACGAGTAATTGGGTGACAGACGAACAGGTTATTCTTTATATGGTTGGAAATCACTTTAAGAAGATTTTCGATGAACCTGTCTGTGCTAACAAGGAGGCGATCATCCTTTATTGGGGAGCCTTCAAGCCTTTGTCCTCCATAGAAAAGTAGTTCATCTAGCAAGCTTCCACTCTTCAGGAGATCCATAACATCTTATCTAAATCCAATCCTCACAAAGCACCTGGCCTGAATGGGGTAGACAGCTCCTTTCTTTAAAAAAACTGGCATGCGGTGAAGCATTCTCTTCTGGCGACCATCAACAATGTGCTCTCAAGTACTGAGCTTGAGCAATCTCTCTGTGATGCTACCATTGTCCTCATTCCCAAAGTGACGAAGCCTGAGAAATGTGATAAGTTCAGACCCATCTCGCTTAACAATAATGTGCTGAAGTTAACGTCCAAGGTTGTTGTTGAACGCTTAAAACACTTCTTAGCTGATTGGATATCTCCTACCCAAAGTGCTTTCGTTCGTGGCAGGCATATTTCTGACAACATCACGGTTGCACAGGAAATCATTCATCTCATGAGAAGGAAGACTACTCCAAAGATGATGGCAATTAAGGTGGATCTCACTAAAGCTTATGATAAGTTGACCTGGCCTTTTATAGCGGACACACTTCTGAAAGTCGGCATTCTTGATTCTATACGAACCTATATCTTAAATTCTATTTCCAGTGGAGAGGCCTCCATAGTTTGGAATGGAAAGAAAGCAGTCTCGTTTAAAGATACTAGAGGTCTCAGGGAAGGAGACCCCTTATCCCCATATATTTTTGTGCTTTTCCTCGAAAGAGTATGCCAATCTATAGATAATATGGTGCGTGAGAAGAAATGGACACCTATTCAGATGTACCATAAGGGTCCTAGGATCTCCCACCTTTGTTTTGCTGACGACCTATTCCTTTTTGCTAAGGCGGATGTGATGGAAATGAGAACGATGATGGATTGCTTTAAACATTTTGGTGCGGTGTCCGGTCAAGCGATCTCAATGAACAAATCTTGTATTCATTTTTCTAAGAGTGTCCCGTTGAGACTCAGAAGGTGTATATGCAGAGAAAGCGGTTTCACTCATTCAGAAAACATGGGAAAATATCTAGGAGTTCCTCTTATCCATGGTAGAGTTAAGGTGGCAACATATGGCAACATTTTGGAAAAGGTCTCGAACAGTATAAACTCATAGTCAGCTAGAACCTTGAGTCTTGTAGGCAGGGTGTGTCTGGCTAAAGCGACTCTCACGGCGATCCCCAGCTACACCATGCAGACAACAGTGCTACCAGCAAAGATCTGTGACCGCCTAGACAGTAGCATTAGATCTTTCATCTGGGGCGGGAATAAGAAACAACATGCTCTTTCTCTTGTGTCCTGGAACAAAATTACTAGTGACAAAAAATATGGTGGGCTGGGAGTGAGGTCGATGAGGGAACTGAACCAAGCTATGATTTACAAACATGCGTGGGATTTGAGTACTCATACGAAATCTTTGTGGTGCGGGGGATTGCTGAACAAGTTCATGAATTTCAATGGAGGTTGTATGCCTAATATTTCCAGACTGGGGTGTGCTGTGTTGAGTGGCAGATCCTTCATCCATGAAAAATCCATGATAATTCCTGTGAATGGAGAAAACACTAGGGTGTGGTTTGACAGATGGTGGGGTAATGCTACACCACTGAAGGACCACATCCTAAAACCGGTGCCAGGTGAGTTGTTGGACTTAAGAGTTTCTTCCCTTGTGAATTTGGAGAATAGATGGGACGAGGAGTTCCTTGAAGATTGGATGCCGCAAGACATTGTAAAGAAGATCACACAGATGAATGTCCCCCTGGAGACAGACAACCAGGACACCCGCGCCTGGTGCCACACTGACTCGGGTATCTTCACCACCAGGAGTGCATACGACATTCTGAGAGAAGGGAAAGATGTTAGAACTGACGACAAAAGGGAGACAGTTTGGAAGCTGAAGGCAAGCATGAAGGTCAAATATTTCTTATGGCTTTTGGGGCACAATGACATTTTGACAAATAGCAGCAGAGTAGCCCGGAACCTGACTACTAATGCGCTCTGTCCGATATGCGGCATAGAGGAAGAAACAGTTTTCCATGCTCTAAGGGACTGCGAACAGGCGACACTTGTATGGAAGGAGATTTTGGCACAGAACTGTTGGAACAAATTCTTCAGTGAAACTGGCCTTTGGAACTGGATACACAATAACTGTCAACATCCACACCGCATGATATCCAGTTCGCCATTGGTTGTTGGCAGATTTGGAAGCATCGCAACCTCCAGGTGTTTGAGAAGAAGAAGCTTGTTGTTGGTCAGCTGAAGGCACTTATTTCCAAAGAGGTGATGGTCAACTTGAAAGCTTGGGCGGTGGACAAAAGAATGACTCTGAACAAAGGTCCTCACAACGGATGGAAGAAACCAAAACCAGGGTCTTTGAAGATGAATACCGACGCAACTTTCAATCCTACATCCTGTCGGGCTGCTGCAGTTGTTGTATGTAGAGATGATCAGGGCCGCTGGTGTGGTGGCTGGGGCAAATCCTTCCGAGCTGACAGTGCCCTTGAAGCAAAAACTCGGGCCATTGAGTTTGCTGTAGAGATCGGACAAACTCTAAATTGTAATAAAATTTGTGTAGAAACTGATTGCAGGAATGCTAAGTTGGCTCTAGTAGGAGATGATACAGAGTTCCCTAGACTGGCAAGATGGATTGCTGCTGCGAAGAGAGGTTTCAAACCAAGATGGACCTGTGTTCATATCAATCGGGAGGGGAACAGGGTCGCTGACCAGCTTGCTAAATTTCATATTAAAAACAAGAGGGGCCCCTACTACTATAGGTGTCCTCCTAGCAACATAGTTGACTTGGTCAACATGGATATGTGTAATGGCAGTAGTACTTCCAAGTTTAATTCTATTATGAGTAGTTCAACATGTGATAATATTCTTTTGAACCATCTTGCAAGAGAGGGGCGAGATGAATAAAAATTCCCTCTGACTTCTGTTAAAAAAATAAGGTTTTTCTCTTCTTTTACCCTAAATTAGGGGTTCCATATATATTATTCTTCATATATAGGTTAAAACCCTAAATTAGTCAACTATGCATTCAAAACAAATGAAAACCCTATTTTAATATGCAACATGTTAATACTTCTCAAAACAACCTATTAATCCACAAAGATTCACCCTTTATATTCAATTAGGGGTTCTAATTACTTTTTAACACCTTTTTCCATCAAATTAAGGTACTTTTACAAAACTAGATAGAACTAGATTCTCAAACTATTTTTATATTATTCCTCGTATTTTTCTATGCAACTTTCATGTATAAAGTTTTTCCATTGGAGTTTTCTACCATTAGATATGATTTTTCCAAGAAAATGCATTTTACTAGAAATTCGACTAGAGAGAGCTATTTACCGAATTTCATCGACCGCACGATCAATGTGCCGCTGGTCCGTGTCTTGATCTGACGCTCCGTGTTGATTGTCCCCACTAACCCAAAAGCATGCGCTGTTGCTTGCTGTCGGTCGTCGGATCTTGATCTAACGCTCTGTGTCGTGAGCGACTTAACTTAACGGGCTGCCCTTAGCACCATTAGATCCTCGCACAGGATCACGGTGATCCCTGATCAAATGATGGTTGTACGTTGTCTCCTCCCTTCCTTGCTGCTCAAGCCGTAGAAGAGCAAGGCGGAGCCCTCTCCAGATAGAGTTTGATCAAGAGAGGGGGTGTTGGGACCTAAGAGATGGTCGTTCGAGAGCGCAAGGGTGTGAGAACTCGAGCGATGGTCTTTATATAGGACTAGGGGGGCTCTTTTAGGGTTTCTATACCTACTGCCATCCTAGCTTTTGGCCCAATTGGGCAATTCGTGTAGATGTGATGAAATCCAGCCAACCTTAGGTCGAGAAGCTTCGCTTCTCTCTCTCAGACCCAATGGAATATATTCCACGAGTGCACATGCACTGAATCGATTGGAAATCAAAGGGGAAAGTTCTCCTATTTCATGGCTAGAGTCTGAGTCCTGCTGGGACTTGACGATAAGAAGTGTCAGTTGGATCAAGATCCAAAAACCATCATCGTCCACGCTCAACCAAAAAAAGAAACGATTTCCTAATTTCCAAGATAATTCACAAATGTGAGAATAATTTGAAAAAGCAATAACTCCCAAATTAGAACTCCTTTTTAATTCAAATTTTAAGGGTATGCTTTTATCTTTCATCCTGCAAAAATTGGGATTATTATCTAAAGAAAATGATCCATTTTCTTCAGTTGCAAGTTAACACTTATTTATTTATATTTTCCACATATTTTCTCTTTCCTTTGCCATTATATTATTATCCTGAGTTCCTTGAACCTCAAGGAACCTTTATATTTTGAAATTCCATTTTGGAAAATATTCCTTAGCCTTTTATTCTTCTTTTATCTATTTTCTTATTTATTCCTTTATCCAATTGAATTCCTTTTCCTTTTCTTTTTCTTTTTCTTTCAATTGGGCTTAATAGGCAATAAGGCCCATTAAGAAAACAAGGCACGAAATTCATTCAAATCAAACCATTAAATCAACCATTGATTTCATTTATTTCTTAAAAGAAGATTTACAAATCTCATTACATGATTTAGAAAAATGGGGTTATAACAAGGCCCCCAATACCCCACTTTTTATAGGAGGGGTTAGGGTCTGAGTTCCCAATCTGTGCAGGAGTGGAAGGGACCAAAAAATCTTAAATTTTGCAACCTGTGACCACCGAAATGACTGGATGACACACCAGACAGTCATATGGCATGCAAGACGGTCATCTCACACTATGAGACAGGCATTTCGTAGTTTCCCAATCACATACAAAATTGGCAATTTGTTTCCCATTAATGCCAAGCATCAATTCCATGCACAACAAGTAATGTGGAATTGAAATGAATACAAAAAGTATATAGAACCTTCCTTTGGCTAAACTGACCAGTCCCACTAATGCAAGATGGCCATCTCAGTCACCCAGATGGTCACATCATTACCCAAGCTAATACGGTCAGTTCACACCATAGCCAATTTCAATCAAATCAACCTGACACTTCTAAACGCCCGTCTCAACCCTTGAGATGACCGTTTGGCACTCCAGACAACCGTATCACTTTGTGACATGGGTGTTTGGCAGTGCAGTCGGCCTGATTTGTTGTGTGAATTAATTACTTGAACGTTTTAGCAATTAATTCAATTGTCATTCAAGATTAAACTCCTCTTCTAGGTCGAGACCTATGTGTGTGACCCTATAGGTCCCATATTATATTGGCAGTGAATGTCCATAACAACTTATGACATCACAAGCAATAAGTGGTTCCTAGTCACACATCAATGCTACCCAAGCAAATTGAAAGTTGGATAACAACTTTAACCTACAATCTGTGTATGGTGTTGTAGTGTTTGTATAGTTCTTTTGTCACTGATGTCCAGATTGAACTTTAGGAATGGAGCAGTCATCCTCTTCATCATTCAATCTTGTTTCTTAAACTACAACAAACTGTATGAGATATATGTAAGCTCAATATCACATATTGACTCACATGTGTATGGTCATGCATTTCTTAATCTTGCTAATCAAGAGGCCTAGAACATCAAACTCATGTAGGAGGGACAAACCCCATTTATATCACTCACAATCTATCCCCATGTGTCAAAGTCACCCAATCATCACTTTTATAACAACCCATGTTTTAGGACTATGTTTGATGATGTCAAAGTGTACTCAAAGACATGTGATGAGTGTAGTGATTTTAGGTTTAAGAACCATAACCAACACCATCACTATGAGAGCTGACTATGACTTCCATGATGATGGCTTCCATGTGTTAGCATCACGGTGGTTCTGTCTGATACACTATTCTCTAACATGTATATGTGTGCTTGCCATATCATGACTGGTGATTTTGTCATCAACCAACTCACACTCTGATCTTATGTCTCATTGTTGTCTATCAACCTTCCACAATAACAACCGATCAAGGACATAATGAGAATATGTATATGTAATTTTAATATCTGTATGATATCATTTCCCCAAATCTTATACTTGAAGACATACATCATCGAGTAATATTATTTTCTAGACATTTATAATGTTACACCATTATCTCATTACTGATTAAATAGAATAATTTGGAACCTTGCCTTTATTTATTAATCAAATCAATTACAAGTTATGTCAATACAATCATCATATGATGGGCTATTTGGGCATACATACCAAAAGACTCCCACTTGCACTTTGAGCATATCACCCATGAATCGTATTCCAAGTGATCTAACATGACCGTCATGCTTCTTCTATGAAAGTTCCTTTGTCAAGGGGTCATCAAAATTATTCTTAGTTGGTACTTTGTAAATCTTTACATCTCCTTGTTTTATGATCTCTCATATGATAGGGAACCACCTTTGTATATTCTTTGAGAACTGATGCGAGCTCAATTTTTGTCACAATATAGCTTGATTGCTTTGTTGATGCTTGGAATGACACTAAGTTCTGTAATGAACTTCTTGATCCATACAACCTCCTTTGCTGCATTTGATACAGCAATATACTTGGCCTTTGTTGTAGAATTGACAACTATCTCTTACTTGGAACTCTTCCAGCTTATAGCTCTGTTGTTTAGGCAAAACATGAATCTTGATTGTGATTTGTAATCATCTTTGTCAGTCTGGAAGCTTGCAATGGTGTAACATTTTACCACCAACTCTTCCTCTCTGCGTAGACTAAGAACTGATCCTTAGTTCTTCTAAAGTTCTTAAGGATGTTCCTCACGACTGTCTAGTGAGCGTCACTTGGATATGAATGATATATGCACGTCATGCTCAAGGCATACAAGACGTTTGGAAGGGTGCACAACATTACGTACATGATTGATCTAATTGCTGAAGCATATAGAATCAAACTCATGTTTTCCCTTTCTTCACAAGAACCAGGACATTGAACTTTAGAGATGGTCACTCCATGCAATGCTGGTAGGTTTCCTCTCTTTGAGTTCTACGTGTTGAACCACTTCAACACTTTGTCAATGTATGTGCTTTGACTTAGTCCAAGAAGCCTTCTGGATATATCTCTATAGATCTTTATCCCTAAGATGTAGGATGCTTTTCCCAAGTTTTTCATGGAGAATGTATTTCCAAGCCACATATTTACCTTTTGTAAAGTAGGGATATCATTCCCCATCAATAGTATGTCATCTATATACAATATGAGGAATGTCACTATGCTCCCACTAACCTTCTTGTACACATAAGATTCATCTTCATCTTGAATAAAGCCAAACTTTTTGACTGTCTCGTCAAAATGAAGAGCTCTGAGATGCTTGCTTCAATCCATAGATTTCCCTTTGTAGCTTATAGACTTTATTTGCAGCCTTCAATTTTAGAAAACCCTTAGGTTGTGTCATATACACATCCTCGAGAAGATTCCCATTAAGGAATATAGTTTTAACATCCATCTGCCAAATCTCATACTCATGATAAGCTGTAGAGGCAAGCATGATCCTAATGGGCTTAACTATGGCCATTGGAGAAAAGGTTTTATCATAGTCAACACCTTGAACTTGTATGAAACCCTTTTCTACTGATCTGCCCTAATAGATTTGTACTTTACCATCCATGTCGGTCTTCTTCTTGAAGACCCACTTTGCACTCTATGGGGTTTACCATTATCAGGTGCATCCACCAAAGTCCATACTTTGTTGGTATATATGGATTCCATCTTAGATCTCATGGCCTAAAGCCATTTCTCAGACTCTGGTAGCATCTTTGTAGGATATTGGATCATCATCTATGACCAATTCACTGCCTTCCCGATAACAAGATATCCAAATCTTTTAGGCTCAAGGCATGTCCTATTAGATCTATGAGGTTCATGTGTTACTTGAGGAATTTGAGACTCCATAACATATTGTGATTCTCTTTGTTCCTCTTGTTCATCTATCAGTTCAATATTTTCTTGTTGGTCTCAAACCTCTTTGAGTTCCACTTTTCTCCCACTGATTCCTTTGGAAATGAATTCCATCTCAAGGAATGCAACATCCCTGGCAACAAAAACTTTGTTGTTATATTGGGAATAAAAGCAATATCCTCTTGTTCCTTTAGCATATCCAACAAAATAACATTTATCAAGTTTAGGACCAATCTTATCAAAAAACATTCTTTTAACATAAGCTTCACATCCCCAAATCCTCATACAAGATGTTTTGGGATGTTTTCCATGCCATATCTCATATGGTGTCTTTCGAACTGATTTAGATGGTACTCAATTTAGTGAATATGCAACAGTTTGTAGAGAAAAAACCTAGAAGGTAGTCAGAAGCTCAACTAAACTCATCATTGATCGCACCATTATGTGTGATTCCTTCTTTTTGACACACCATTATGTTGAGGTGTTACATGCAGAGTCCACTAGGATACAATCCCATGGGCTCTAAGGAGGTTCTCAAACTCTTGGTTTAAGTATTAGCCACCTCGACTGGAATGAAGTGCCTTAACACTTTTACCAAGTTGGTTCTATCTTCATTCATAAACTCGTTAAACCTGTCAAGAGTATCTGAGTTATGTTTCTCTAAATAAACATAGCCATACCTATTGAAGTCACCAGTGAAGGTAATGAAGTACTAATACCCACCTCTGACGGTTGTTCTAAAAGGTCTGCACACATCAGTATGTATGAGTCCTAATAGATCACTAGCCCTCTCATTATTACCAGTGAAAGGGGTCTTAGCCATCTTGCTCATCAAACAAGATTCACATGTCTCTATTGATTCCAGATCAAAAGAGTCTAGATAACCATCTTTAAGAAGTATAGATATGCAATTCTCATTTATGTGCCCTAGACGACAGTGCCAAAGTTATGTTCTATTTGGGGTATTAAGTTTTAGTCTTTTGATATTAACATTATATACATTTGTCTTTAGATCTAACAAATAAAGACCATAAGACATTGGGGAACTTCCATAAAAGATCTCATCTTTTGAAATAGAACATCAACCATTTTTAATACGAAATTCAAATGCATCATTGTCCATACAAGATACAAAAATGATGTTTCTATTTATAGCAGGTACGTTATAGCAATTCTTTAACTCTATTACAAGCCATGTGGGTAGAGATATACTATAGGTTCCAACTATGTTGGACGCAACTCTTGTGCCATTAGCAACTCTCAGTTCCACCTCGCCTCTTTCCAAAGGCCTACTTCCTTTTAGATCCTACATATGAGAACATATGTGAGATCCACATCAAGTATCTAGTACCCATGATAATGAAGTAGATAGGCTTATCTCAATAATATATATACCTGAAGTGGAGATCACCATCCCCATTTTCTTCTTCCTGGATGCTTTTAAGTACAAAGGATGATATCCTCTTATACTTTTCTTTCTCCTTATCTTAAGCGTTGAAGGTTTGGATTTAGGCTTGACCTCAGAATGCTTCTCAGTCTTGCCTTGATCCTTGGACTCATCTATGTTGATCATAATCACATACTTGTCCTTCTTCAATTTTGCTTCAGCATGAATCAACATGGAAAGCAAGTCTGACATTTGTCCATCCATATTATTCACATTATAACATGCAATAAAGCGGCTATATGATTCTGGCACAGTCTTTAGAATCATTTCAGTGGACAACTCTTGGCTCAAGGCGAATCCCAGTTCTTCAAGATGATACACATGTCCAATCATATTGAGCACATGTTCTTCTACTAAGGTTCCCTCTGTCAGATTAGACTCAAGCAACACCTTTATGATATCGCCCCTTTCTTGCCTTTCAAGACCAAGTTTCACTTTCTTAAGATGTGTTACCATCTCAAGAACACTCTTATCCTTGCACTTCTCATGCAACTCACAGTTCATGCAACTAAGCATAAGGTACTTTATCTCTAAGGTATCATTGGCATGCTTCCAGTAAGCATCCACTTATGCTCTAAGTGTATTAGGAGAAAGTATTTCTAGAACTAGTTTGTCAAGGACGTAGAGCTTGAACTCTTAATTGAGAACCCTTCTCAAATTCCAAAACCAGTCATGGTTGTCCTGTCAAGTTTGTCCTTCTTCAGGACCAATCACATTATGGATTTGTTCGTCATTTGATTCTACAAGAGAAAATTTGCATTTGTCAAAAATCTTTTGATTTGATTTGATTTGAAAATTTTGACAATATTAATTAAATATTTAATTATTATCACTCCCACTATTTTATTCAAATTGATATCCCTTAATATCAATTTGGAATATTGCAACGTACAATATTCTAGTGGGCCAGATCCAAGATAATTCGATCGTGGCCCGATAAACACCGCAAAACATAGTCAACCATCAAGGTAGGCAACTCTTACCAATTGCATCATATGTAATTCTAGGTAGACGGAATCCATAATAAAAAAGGAAATCATTAGATAACACCCTGTGAAACTCTCTTTCATTTCCTAGAAGTGCATTCTTCGCTGCCCCCCCCAACAACCCATTACTGGAGAAGGATTTGTTATACATGATATGTCGATGACTCACTACTGGGAATCATGGGTGTCATAGTGCGTTTCTATGTGCAACCCCTTGACAGAATCATTTGCATGCTTCTGGGCCCAGATGCTCTAAGAATCACCAGTCAAGCCTGACCCAAAAGGCAACATGATAATAATGCACCCTTTTAAGGCCGAACCTACATTATTACCATCAAAGTTCCACGAGATAGACAGCACACCACACGAGGGCGTAAAGTATGCTTGGTCTATCAAAATTTTCATGTGTGCATCTTTTGGAAAGCATCTAAGACTTTGATATTTTATTTGAGGGAGTTTGTATTTATAAATACATATACTTTATCCAATCACCATATATATATATATATGCATATCATATACATGCTATATCCCATTATGAAAATATGCAATGAACGTAAGGGATGGTTATGACCATCCTAATATAATTTCTTAGAGCCGCAAGGAATTACGACATCTAGGTCTACATCACATGCAAAAACATGTTGTTGATGAAGATCCTTACTTGCCAATCCGAGTTCATCAATTCAACCCTTGAACTGATCGGCTGGCCTCCTGGCTAGTTTTTAGGTCATCTCAACGGTCATCCGATTCTATCAGTCCACTAATTGTTGGCTCCTCCACCTGATCGGTCAGGTCCACCAGGTGATCAGTTTAGCTCGTCCTCTTGGTTCTACTTGGTCCTCCATCAAGTGGGATTGTCTTTGAGGCATCATCTTCTTTGTCATAACAAAAAGTAAACTATCCAACTTTTACATGATCATAAAGAAACCTCAAGTTACATTTTAGGGGAGCGAGGGTAGGAAAGAATCAACTTTACATTGGGAAGATAAGATAGAGGCTCAGTATGCAGACCGAGATAAACGGATAAACCATCCACACAACCATGCACAGATAATTGGGGTTATTGGCCATAACCATGCTACACATCCACCATCAAAACTACTTTTAGGGCGACTCGTGTAAATCTCATATATATATATATATATATATATAGAGAGAGAGAGAGAGAGAGAGAGAGTTAGGCTAGAATATACTCGAGTGTATTCAAAGCATAATACACTCAAGTAGTTTTTCATGATGCAATATTTTTTCAAAAATCTAATCCATTGATCTTCTTAAACATCTTGTGAATAGATCATACACAAAATTTGAGCACATTTGGACATTTATAGGTCACGTTATAAAGACCGCAAAAATTATGCATTTCAAATTAGTTTTGTGCGTCTATTTTGTTGCCCTTGGATGAGTGACTTACACTCATCCAAATAGGCTCAAAATTTGTATGTAGCCTAGTTAAGGTATGATGGTGAATATCAATGGTTTATATTTTGCAAAAAAATAGTCTTGATATGCAAATATACTTGAGTGTATTCTAGCATGATTATATATATATATATCATATATATTAGTTTGGGATTATTGTGATATTGGAATTGACAAGATATTATTCCCATCGAATGCAATAATAGAATGATAAATCCAAAATCTGATCATATCGATTATCCCATAATATAGAAAATTGATGTTGGCTCTAATACCACTATAGGGAAATATGGCTATATAGAAGGCAGCAGAAACAAAAAGTTTATCTACCATATTCCCATAACCAGTTGATCACATCAATAACTATAAGATGGAAAGGATGATTTCAATGATATAATTGGTCCTAGAGAAATTCCAGTGACAATCCTCGTCATTATAGTTGTGCAACTCTGACTCCTGGTTACACTGGGACTCGTTTGACTGCTCCTCCACAGACAACAAACTCGAACATCGTCTTCTGCAGCAACTCCTCATGTCAAAAACTGTTGGTTAACGATGCCCTCCATGCGGTAGACAATTGTCTCGTGCCTCTAGAGAAGTCCACACGAACCACCTAGAACTCATGTCATCCTACTAGAATGTACAAGAAGGAGTCGTCTCTTCTGTTGGCGTGCTAGTCACCAACTTGCTCTCCCACAACAATGATCTCAGTCATTCTCTCCCTTGTTATCCCTCCCTTATCAGGTAGGACTTGCTTGGGCTCTTATGGTTACCGCAACCAGAGAGGACAAAAATTGTAAGAGTAACTAATTCTCAATTGTCTATGTTGTACTATGAAAAGCCCTCAGTACCCCTCTATTTATACTAGGGGTCAGGGTTTGGTTTCCCAGTCTGTGCGGGAGTGGAAGGGACCAGAAGATCTTGAATTTTCATAGCCTATGACCACCGAGACAGCCGTATGGCACACCAAATGGTCGTCTAGCATGCAAGATTGTCATCTCACACTGTGATATGGTCATTTTGTAGTTTTCCAATTACATACAAAATTGGCAATTCACTTCCCATTAGTGCTAAGCATCAATTTCTTGCACAACAAGTAATGTACAATTCCAATGTATACGAAAAGTATCCATAACCTTCTTTTGGATGAACTGACTGATCTTTCCAATGCGAGATGGCCATATCAGTCACCTAGATGCTCGTATGGTGACCCAAGCCAAACCAGTCAGTTCAATCGGTTCGCACCTTAGCCAATTTCAACTCAAATTATCCTGACACTTCCAAACGCCCATCTCAACCCTTGAGACGATAGTTTGGCACTCCAGACGGCCGTCTCACTCTGTGAGATGGGCGTTTGGTGGTGCAATCATCCTGATTTTTTGTGTGAATCAATTACCTAAACATTTTAGTAATTAATTCAATTGTCATTCAAGATTAAACTCCTCTTCTAGGTCGAGACCTATGTGTATGACCCTATAGGTCAAATATTACATTGGCAGTGAATGTCCATAACAACTTATGACATCACAAGCAATGAGCGGTGCCTAGTTGCACATAGATTCTACCCAAGTAAATGGAAAGTTGGAGAACAACTTCAAGCTACAATATGTGTATGGTGTTGCAGTGTTTGTATAGTCCCTTTTTCACTGATGTCCATATTGAACTTGAGGCATGGAGGAATCATCCTCTTCATCATTCAATGTTGTTTCTTGAACCATAGTAGACTATTTGAGATATGTGACAGCTCAATATCACATACTGACTCACACATGCATGGCCATGCATTTCTTAGTCTCACTAATCAAGAGGCCTAAAACATCAAACTCATGTAGGAGGGACAAATCCCATTTCTATCACTCATTGTCTATCCCCACGTGTCAAAGTCACCCAATCATCACCTTTATAACAACCCATGTTTCAGGACTGCGTTTGATGATGTCAAAGTGTACCCAATGACATGTGATGAGTGTAGTGATTCTAGGTCTAAGAACCACAACCACCACCATCAATGTGAGAGCTGACTATGACTTCCATGATGATGGCTTCTACGTGTTAGTCTAACAGTGGGTCTGTCCAATACACTGTTCTCTAATATGTATCTGTATGCTTGGTTTGATATAGCCATATCATGACTAATGAGATATTGTCATCAACCAACTCACACTCTGATCTTATGTGTCATTGTTGTCTATCAACCTTCCACAATAACAATCGATCAGAGACATAATGAGATTATGTATATGTACTTTTAACATCTATATGATCATATTTCCCCAAGTCTTATACTTGAAGACATATGTCATTGAGTAATATTATTCTCTAGACATTTATAATGTTACATCATTATCTCATAACTGAATTAAATAGAATAAATTGGAAGCTTGCCTTTATTTATTAATCAAATCAATTACAAGTCATGTCATTACAATCATCATATGATTGTCTCTCTAGGAATACATACCAACAATTATCTCTGGATATCTTCGCAAGACCTGCTAAAGTGCTCAATTTCTTCCCCCTCGCCTTGTGTCACAACCACAAATATGAAGTTTGTTACCGGTAGGATTTGCTACTATGATAGATTGGTAGCCAACCATCTTGCAATTACATCTATAGGTACCATCCTTCAATCATCATCTTTATTTTATACCTATGATCGAATCACTAGCTTGGCCATGTTCTTTACCCCTCGAACAAGTCCCCATATCCCTTGTTTTAGTGGTGACTGCCATAGTTCTATGATGGTTTCTACAGTCTTATCGATCTAGGGTCAGTACCAATGTGTTCGTGGGAAACTAGCAAAGTTGCCCAACATTATTTGGTTCCTCAAGTCTCCATGTTCCAGTGATTCATCATGCCTTAGTTTATAGCCACAGTCAAAATCGTGTTTGGGGCAGCAAACCTCTGTGACTTTTGATCTTTAGATCCCTGAGACCGAAGTTGTCTTAGGAATCGTATGGCATGGCCTTGAAGCCATGAAGGCCTTTGACTTGCAAATTTGGAATCCCATGAATCAAGTTTGCTTGCACTCTTTCTGGTTCCTTGTTTGTCAGGGAGGACTAAGATCCTGCGGTATGAATTTCTAGTTTTGATGATGATGGATTGGTTTCCACTGTCCTGCCGTCATGGGCATAATTTGTAACATACTAGATCTCAAATCCTACCCTAGAAATTTGATCTTTTGGACTTAGCCAAACAAGGTTTAGTATAACCCTAATGAGATAATGCATGAACATATCACCCTAATGTAACCCAATGTTCTCACATTAGATTTAGAGCAATAATGGAATATAAAAAGTGTCACAAGGGGAATATAAGATAATTCAAGCTTAATCATCACACTTAAATCTTTAGGTGAAGTTTTAAACATAATTAAATGGATAAAATTAATAATGATGGTAAATGTAAGGATAATAGGCTCAAATATTAGTTGTGTCATAACTCAATAAAGGAAACCCCAAAAATGGAATCTAAGTTAAAAAATCGCGTACCTTGGGTCCAAAATGCCTTGGGAGTCAAGTTTCACATTCACATAATAATAATTAATTCAATTTATTTTGGATAAAGAAGATCTAAGTTTTCCCCAAAATATCAAATAAAATAATAAATGACTTAAAAAGATAAAAATAATCTTGGGTTTGAAATCTACATAATATATATAGCCTTTGAGTGAATTTTCATCCAAATTGGAGAAAGTTTAATTAAAAGATGAAATCAGGAGAGAGAAAGTGTGTAGAACCTTCAAAATATTAAATAATGTATTAAATAATACAAAAGGACAACATTGATGGCCAATTCAAATCCAACACATCAAATATGATTTCTGGGTTAAGTTTCATACAATTTGGAGAATCCTAATGTCATTAACGCATGAGGAAAAAGAAAATAGGATTTGGTTAATATAACACATTAAAAGTTCTCAAAAGGCAAATAAAATTGAATAATTGGAACCTACATGCTTTAAATAGCCTCTATGAAAAATTCCAATTAATTTGGGACCTATTTGCGCCCTTAAAAGAAGAAAGAGAAAAAGGGAAATATATGCATCACCACTTTATTCCAATCAGTTTAGGAGCTCATTTGATTTGTCATGCGTTGATTTTTCATTTTATTTTTATTTTCCACACCATCGAATGGTTGTAATTTGAGAGGTCCATCATGGAACTAGATCTAACGATGCAAACATCATCTCCTACCTCGAAGTAGGAGTGAGATCCACCGGGTATAGTGTTGTAATTTTCTGTCACCCATATCTCTCTCATTTGTGGATGGTTTTCTATGATTTCTTCGCCACTGGTTTCCAAATTATATTATGCATCTAATGACCTAAGATTTGTATGATTTCCTAAAAAAACTAGGATTTACTCAAATCTCAGACAACCTGTCTCCGCGACCACTACCCTCCTTGTTGTTTTGCTCATCTTCACCTATATATATGGGTACATTTGTCTTCGTTGGCCATCGATCTTTGTTTGTGTGCAACCAATTTGATAGAGACGAAGCCTGGACCGACCATGAGAAGCTTCTTCTAGTGGATTTGCGGCTACTGGTGTGTGCGAACTACTCCACCTCGTGTCGAATTGTTTCCATCAACGGGTTCGTAGTGATCTTGCCTTTCTTTTTGCGTTCTAGCTTTCGAGTTTCATCTAGTATCACAGTTTTGCCCAACTTTGTTCTTCACCTTCTCCTCCATGGTGTGTGAGTGGGGGAAGAAGATAGGGTCGTCCAATTTTACTATTTTACCCTCTGTCTTTCTCTTCTTTCCTTTAATTTTCTGGCGAGGGTATTTTGGTCTTTTCATGCCTTTGTCTCTTTTGTTTGGAGCGAGTCCAACCGGGATTTGACTGAGGGACTTGGCCACTTGTGGTTGGTCCATGTCAACTGGGCCCAACTTCTGTCCTCTCTCTCTCTCTTTTGCAATGTCTCTGTTTACGTGGAATTTTCTAATTATCTAATTGGTCAAATTTCTAAAATGCATAACTAATTATCTATTGGGCCAAAAATTACAAATAAATAGTTTTTGGATTTAAAAAATAAGGGCTAACTATTAGTACCAGTTTTGTTGCTCGAATCTAATCTTGAAAATGTGTGATTTTAATGAATTTACTTAAATAGATAATCATTTGTAAAATCCATAACTAAATATATGTATGTCAGAAAAATATAACAAAATATGTTTTGAACTCAAAAAAAGGTAACCTAAAATATGGCATAGTTTTGATAACCTAAATCTCATATAAAGAAAAAGGTGATTTTTAGGGTTTGAATAATCAATGTGAAATTGACCTAAACTCTACATATATGCTTAATATGTTCTTTGGAGGCCTAGACTTGGATCTAGAAGTGACTTGGACTTCTATAGACTCTAAAAAGAGGTATGATTGCATCCCACATTATTTCTATATTGAGCAATTTATAATTTATCCCTCGTATTGTATGTTTGCATCTCTTATTATTCTATGTTGAGCAATTAACCTACATTATCTTTCTCTTGGTCCTATGGACATTAGCCTATACACAATGTCTTTTCTTTTAAAATCATAGTTCTTGTGAACTATCTTATATTCTTACTCATCTTGTGATCATGGATATTCTCTTGGACTCTTGTTCACATGCTTGGTGCATGTTAGAATTATTTGATGATATGTGCCCACTTTGAGGTGGATGTTTATATGTTGATATGTGCTTCTTTTCCCACCATGGTAGTAGATGTATATATGGCACATTATGTGATGTAATTTTTGAATGTATGTTCTCATCTTTCCTATTCTCTTATATTCTTGTTTATCTTTTGATATGCATCATGTGGTGACTACTTGTATAATGTTAAATGTGTTTTTATGTTGATTCAAATTCCCACATGTGAATGCAGATGTTAAATTCCTGTATAATTATATATAGGGGCAAATGTTAAATTTCTGCTCGGGCAGATGTTGACAGACCCTGCCACCCCACATTTAGAGTGGATGTATACAGTTATTGCTCGCCCCATATTTATGGTAGATGTGTTATTTCCTACCTACATGTTTATATTATCTAGTTTTGTCATAGGTGGAACACATGGATGCCTTGTTAATATACTCTTTTGCTTCATTCTTATTTTGTTGGTTATATTCTTTTATGCCCTATTGGGTAGTACTTTACTTTTCTATGGGAAGCCTTTTATTTTAATGTCCTTTATTCCACATATTGCTCAATTTCCTATTTAGTATGCAATACCAGCTTTTGGTGATGTTTCCTTTTCTTCTCCTTTTGTGGGGTATGCTTCCATCCCCAGGTTTCGATCAAGGATAGGATATTAAGGTGGTCTTGGACAACAAACTTTGTAACTGACCTTATGGGAGACTTGAAAGAGGTGGTTCGATGACCCTAAACTAGATCCTTGTTTGTTTAAGATAGTTTTCCTTTGACTCACCCATGTCTGGTGTAGTGATGTATAAAGATATCAAGCTTTGTAATAGTTAGATAACTTCTCTTCCGCTACTATTTATTGTGTTATGATACATACATGTTGAATAAATTGGTTATCATCCCTTTGGAAAAAAAATTATGTGGTGTTTGGTTCAAGGGATATTGCCTTTTTATTTCTAGTCGGGAGTGGTTTCCCTCTAGGATCCCACTCCTTACAACATGGTATCAGAGCCACTTGTAGTTGGTTATCTAACTATTTCAATCTCATCTCCCTTAGGAGATAACTCAACTATTGACAACCAGTACGATTACGAAACACCCCAGAACCCTAGGTTTGGGATGCCAAGGATGGATCCACCTTTTACTACTCCAGTAACACAAGGAACTCCTCCATCCAAAAGTGGACCATCAATAGGACAAGAAACCCCAGCCTCTATTACTGCTAATATAGGAATAGTCATCACTCCTGAACAGGAGTTGACCATGCTGAGGCAACTTCTCTCCACAACCATGGTAGGGAAGTTAAACAATCCACCTGTGCCTGACAAACCTAAGGAGTACTCAATCATGGAGTTCATGAAGATGCAACCACCCTACTTCAAGGGTGAAGGAGAGCTAGAGATGGCGGATAAGGATGATGATTGGGTGTTGGCAATAGAGAGGACTTTTGATGGTATGGCATGTCCTCCACACCAAAAGGTCAGATTTGTTGCCTATGTTCTTGATGGACCAGCTAGAGTTTGGTGGAATGGATTTGTAAGGACTCGTGACATCTCAACCATGACCTGGGAGTAGTTCTTGGTGCTCTTTCGTTGGAAGTACATCTGCATTGCTGCTCTAAAGAAGAAAGAAGCTAAGTTGCACAGTTTCAAGCAAGGTTCCCTATTTGTTTCTGCATTTGTATAAAAGTTTCTGTTGTTGGAACGTTATGCTATTGGTTTGAGTAAGGATCGTAGGGATGACCTATTCCTTCAAGGACTCAACTAAAATGTAGGTTGTGCTCTTATCCCACAACTATCCTTGACCTTGCAACATATGGTGGATAAGGCGTTAGCTGTGGAATCATATCTGGGTTTTCAGTCCCACAAAGAAAACAATCATAAGAGGAAAAACCCTAAAGGTGATCGTCATTCAGAAGCCCATGTTGCACAAATGAAGGATAGACTACTGATATGTCATCACTGTAATGAACCAGGACATGTTCGGCTTGATTGCCCCAAACGTAATAATGGAAAGGCACCAATACAACAACAAGCATCTCCTCAGAATCAGGGCAACAATAATGGAAACAATAATAGAGGAAGACCTGTGGAAAGGGGAGCTAGACGAGTTTTTGCCTTGGTTGGTGAAGAAGTTCATGAGGATGACCAAGGATAAGAACAAGTTGACCCATAGTTCTGTAGTTAGGCTTTACAAGTTATGTTTCCCATTTTGCATTATGCTTTTATGTATGGATGTAAGAAAGTATAATGGAACCCTTTATACCTAAAGAATAGTTTTGACTTGATAAGATGAATCCTTTAAGGGGTGGTGAATAAGTTGTTTTCTTATATGTGGATGTTTTGATTTCGAGGACGAAATCCCTTTAAGGGGTGGTGTGCTATAACATACTAGATCTTAAACCCTACCCTAGAAGTTTGATCTTTTGGACTTAGCCAAACAAGGTTTACTATAACCCTATTGAGATAATGCATGAACATATCACCCTAATGTAACCCAATGTTTTCACACTAGATTTAGATCAATAATGGAATATAAAAAGTGTCACTAGGGGAATACATGATAATTAGAGCTTAATCATCACTCATAAATCTTTAGGTGAAGTTTTGAACATAATTAGATGGATAAAAATAATAATGATGGTAAATGTGAGGATAATATGCTCAAATATTAATTGTGTCATAACTCATCAAAGGAAACCCCAAAAGTAGAATCTAAGTTAAAAATCATGTTCCTTGGGTCCCAATTGCCTTGGGAGTCAAGTTTTCATTATTCACATAATAATAATTAATTCAATTGTTTTTAGATAAAAAAGATCTAAGTTTTCCCCAAAATATCAAATAAAATAATAAATGACTCCAAAAGAGGAAAATAATCTTGGATTCAAAATGTACATAATAAATATAGCCTTTGAGTGAATTTTCATCCAATTTGGAGAAAGTTTGATTCAAAGTTGAAATCAGGAGAGAGAAAGTGTGTCAAACCTTCAAAATATTAAATAATTTATTAAATAATACCAAAGGACAAAATTGATGGCCAATGTGTATCCAACACATCAAATATGACTTGTGGGTAAAGTTTCATAAAATTGGGAGAATCCCAATGTCATTAATGCATGAGGAAAGATAAAATAGAATTTGGTTTATATAGCACATTAAAAGTTCTCAAAAGGTAAATCTAATTACATAATCAGAATCTACATGCTTTAAATAGCCTCTGTGCAAAATTCCAATTAATTTGGGACATGTTTGCACCCTTAAAAGAAGAAAGAGAAAAAAGGAAATATATGCATATCTACTTTATTCCAATCGGTTTAGGAGCTAATTTAATTTGTCACACGTCGATTTTTCATTTTATTTTTCTTTTTTGTGCCATCGGACGGCTATAATTTGAGAGGTCCATTGTGGACCCAGATCTAATAGTGCACACATCATCTCCTACCTCGAGTAGGAGAGAGACCTGCTGGGTATAGTGCTTCGATTTTCTCTCACCCATATCTCTCTCATTTGTGGATGGTTTTCTATGATTTCTTTGCCACTGGTTTCCAAATTAGATTGTGCATATAATGACCCAAGATTTGTCAATTTCCTCAAGAAACTAGGAATATTTACCCAAATCTCAGACAACCAGTCTCTGCGACCACTACCCTCTTTGTCATTTTGCTCATCTTCACCTATATATATGGGTACATGGTCTTCGTTAGCCATCGCTCTTTGTTTGTGTGCAACCTATTTGACAAAGATGAAGCCTGGTCTGACGGAAAGAAGCTTCTTCCTGTGGATTTGTGGCTATTGGTGTGTGCGAACTACTCCACCACGTGCCAAATTATTTCCACAAATGGGTTTGTAGTGATCTTGCCTTTCTTTTTGCGTTCTAGCTTTCAAGTTTCATCTAGTATTGTGGTTTTGCCCAAATTTTGTTCTTCACCTGATGTCACCATGGTATGTGAGCGGGGGAAGAAGAAAGGGTCGTGCAATTTTACTATTTTACCCTATTTCTCTCTTCTTTCCTTTAATTTTCTTGCAAGGGTATTATGGTCTTTTCGTGCCTTTGTCTCTTTTATTTGGAGCAAGTCCAACCGAGGTTTGATCGGGGGACTTGGCTACTTGTGGTTGGTCTATGTCATCTGGGCCCGACTTCTATCTTGTCTCCCTCTCTTTTTCAAATTCTCTATTTTACGTGGCATTTTCTAATTATTTGATTGGTCAAATTTCTAAAATGCATAATTAATTATCTGTTGGGCCAAAAATTACAAATAAATAGTCGTTGGATTTAGAAAAATAAGGGCTAAATATTGGTACCAGTTTTGTTTCTGGAATATAATCTTGAAAATGTGCGATTTTAATAAATTCACTTAAATAGATAATAATTTATAAAATCCATAACTAAATATATGTATGTCAGAAAAATATAATAAAATATGTTTTGAACTCATAAAAAGGTAACCTAAAATATGACATGGTTTTTATAACCTAATAACATATAAAGAAAAAGGTGATTTTTAGGGTTTGAATAATCAATGTGAAATTGACCTAAAATCTACATATATGCTTAATAGGTTCTTTGGAGGCCTAGACTTGGATCTAGAAGTGACTTGGACTTGTATAGACTATGAAGAAAGGTATGATTGCATCCCACATTATTTATATGTTGAGAAACTTCTAATTTATCCCTCTTATTTTATGTTTGCATCTCATATTATTCTATGTTGAGCAATTAACCTATATTCTCTTTCTCTTGGTCCTATGGACATTAGCCTATACACAATGTCTTTTCTTTTAAAATCATAGTTCTTGTGAACTATCTCATTTTGTTATTGATCTTGTGATCATGGATATTCTCTTGGACTCTTTTTCATATGCTTGGTGCATGTTGGACTTATTTGATGATATATCCCCACTTTGAGGTGGATGCTTATATGTTGATATGTGCTTCCTTTCTCACCATGTAGTGGATGTATATATGGCACATTATGTGATGGATATTTTTGGGGGGATGTTCTCATCTTTCCTATTCTCTTATATTCTTATTTATCTTTTGATATGCATCACGTGGTGACTACTAGTATAATGTTAAATGTGTTTTAATCTGGATGTTAAATTCCCACATGTGAATGCAGATGTTAAATTCCTACATAATTATATACAGGGGTAGATGTTAAATTCCTGCTGAGGCAGATGTTGACAGACCTTATCACCCCATATTTAGAGTTGATGTATACAGTTCCTGCTCACCCCACATTTATGGTAGATGTGTTATTTCCTACCTACATGTTTATATTATCTAGTTTTATCACAAGTGGGATACATGGATGCCTTGTTAATATACTCTTTTGCTTCATTCTTATTTTGTTGATTATATTCTTTTATGCCCAATTGGGTAATACTTTACTTTTCTATGGGAAGCCTTTTATTTTGATGTCCTTTATTCCATATGTTGCTCAATTTCCTGTCTAGTATGCACATACGAACTTTTGCTGATGTTTCCTTTTCTTCTCCTTTTGTGAGGTATGCTTCCATCCCTAGGTTTTGATCAAGGAGAGGATAGCAAGGTAGTCTTGGACAACAACATTTGTAGCTGACATTTTGGGAGACTTGAAAGAGGTGGTTAGATGGCCCTCAGCTGGATCCTTGTTTGTTTAAGATAGTTTTCGTTTGACTCACCCATGTGTGGTGTAGTGATGTATAAAGATATCAAGCTTTGTAATAGTTAGATAACTTCTCTTCTACTACTACTTATTGTGTTATGATACATACATGTTGAATAAAATGGTTATCATACCTTTGGAAAAAAAATTATGTGGTGTTTGGTTCAACGGATGTTGCCTTTTTATTTCTAGTTGGGAGTGGTTCCCGTCTGGGATCCCACTCCTTGCTTAATTGGTATTTCCTTTTTTGTCACCTTGATCACTTGTTGATTGCGGGTTTTGTAGTGGGGAGACACTGGCCAGATTCTGGCTCCTATTGGGACAGTTGGAAAAGGGCCCCATCTACTTGATAATTCATATACATGCGTATTTAACGAGCTTTTTGATTGGCCAATACTTGAAAATCCATAACAAATCATTCGTACATCAGAAAATAATGTAAAAATATGTTTTGTAAAGGATTTTTTGAGGTCTAGATCATGAATTAGGTTTTAAGGCCTGTTTTGCTTTTTTTTTGCCCCTGATTCATAAAAGAATCCTAAAACCCTAGAAATCAATTTAAAGATTAGTCATTAAAGTTAATTATTCTGATAGGGTACCTAGGGTTTCATCAGCCTAAAAAGGGTGATTAGAAGTTCTCCAATCTATGTATGTGACAACTTGATGCCACACAAATGAGATAACTCAAAACCAAACATAGAATTAACACTAAACATTCAGATTACTAGAAAATACAGTAAATCAAAATTGATATCACATAACCACAAAAGCGGAAACATATTACATATGAGTGTGCAAACTATGTCACATGTATCACATATCATACCATCAAGGTATATACATTGTTGTTCACTAGCCAACTTGTCACAACTTGTTATAGTTGATAACCTGCTCACATATACAAGCCATATGTATACAACCATGGCATACTGCCAAAAACTCGTATCAATGTACAACATCTACAAAACACCCCCAAGGACATGAAAGTACATGGACGACATGTAGCACTCGGCTACAAAATACTAGCAGCATATCCCACCTTCAACGACTATTGCTCCTCTTGCAGCTCAACCTCGACCGCACGATCTCTACCTCATCATGCATGACCACCTAAAAGATGTGGAAACCCACGAAGTGAGACCAACGCCCCAGCTAGAGATATAACTCTACGCCAACAACTATTATTAGCACAAGTAGATTATATAGTAGGAAAATAATATTATTAACAGGATGACCAGATTCAGCTAAATGATATAAGTGAAATTGAAATATATATTAGGCAGATTAAGCAATCTTATATTCTCAAAAGGAATATGAAGAACATGCATATAAGTTATCAACTAAGTAGTATAAGAAACAAGACATAGGTTCATCCAATGTGAAATGTGTTTAACCTTAAGCAGATATACTACATGGTTGTATTATGTCTTTTATTATGCCCCGAGGATTTGAGTCGTACCACCCAAATCCAACTGACCATTACTAAGTAAAAAATAGTGCCATACAAGATCTATGGAAGAGATAGACTCCATGATCTCACCACACAACTCCCTCCTCAGTTAGTAAAAGAGATAATCTAGAGACATAACACTCAACTGCCAATAATGACATATAGTCAAGTTGAAAACAACTAGCCCGCCTTGGTACATGTCATGACACTAGAGAACATGTCACACATGCCCATTCTAAAAGAGGCAATCTACAATTATACTATTGCCTTCATACATAAAAATATTGCAATATCCGAGGCATGACTGTAGTCATCCTCCACAACCTGTAATTGTAGATGCAAGGATTTCTCGACTTGCACCCCCACATATTCAAAAATACAAACTTCAAGTTTATCATAAGAACGGCTCGTTTCACCATCCAGCAAGTCCTGACACTAGAATAGATCTATGGCGCAGAGCAACTACATGATTAGGGTTTCACTTGATTAGTTATACCAATTGAGTATCTTTAATTGCATCAATCAAGTTACAATGTATACCCCCTAAATAGTTTCTACAAAAGTAAGGGTAGATTGCAACTCTAAAAGATATAAAACGTATGAGGTATGAAGATCAGATCATCACATGATATCACTGCCATACAAGGCCATCAACATTATCACATTATTAGAAAGTAACAATCCCTCATCATATCAGTGGAGGATATCACCTCAACTAGGCATTAAGACTATGCCAAGGTCACAAGACCTAATCATATCATCATCTCTCATCATGCCTCATCAAGTCTGATAATCATTACTCTATGTCATATAAGAGGTATCATAGCAATCAAAAGCTATGGTGAAACATTCAACCTACAACATCAGGGTTACACAAGTGGGAGAGAGAAAACACTTAAGCAAGTAAGCATTATCACTATGTATTCAAGATTAGGGTTAGGGTTTCAATAATGTAACCAATTAGGGTTTCCAAAACAACATATAACATCAACTCTAGATATCATTACTTCCCACATTCTTGGAGTACAAAGAATCAACCATCATTATTGCTTCTCATCAACACAAAGAAGCCACATGTCTAGGGGATACCATCAACCGAAGAGGACATACATCATGGTCAAAGACCAACATCAAAGTAAACGAATGAAGAGAACATTAAGTCTTCATCGACTGAAGAATAAACCCACATACCTTCGACTAAGGGGGGGTCAACACTACCTTTGATCGAAGAGACACCTTAGGTCGAAGAAGATCAGATCAAAGGCATACCAGCGACCGAAGAGAAACTCAACATAATTAGGTTGAAGAGGAAAATAGGTCCTATGACCGAAGAACATCAAAAAAACTCATCTACCAAAGATCAAGGGGTCATCTTAAGTGACCAAAATAGCAACAAGGTCAGTGACCAAAACATCATCCAAGTCAGTGACCCAAACACGCTCATCGACCAAATACCATCACCACACCTTCGACCACTTGAATCATAATACAAGGATCATCAAGGGAGAGAAAAACCACTCACTAAACAAGATCAAAATAGGTGAGTTATCAAGCTAAAACCAAAACATCAAAGATATATGTGACTCAAGGAAAACATCATTCAAAACCCTAGAATTCGATCACCAAAAACATAGGAAAAACAAACCATGATATATGAGAGAAAACCATAAGTTCATCACATGAAAGGAGAACTAAGACCTCTATTGTCCACATGACGAGCAAAACATGAACATGAGGATCAAAACCAACATTCCAAGGAGTGTATGCAAGCACCACTTCTCATCATCCATAAAATCTGAGGACAAGAACTAGAGTTTATGAAGAAGAAAAAAAGCTAATCTTAAGCAAGATTACTTTGGAATCATAAACCCTAAAACAAGATATAAACACCATATAACATATAACCACATTTTAGAGATAAAAAGAACTTTGCATGTAAGATTAAGGTGAAATAATAGTAGAGGAGAGAGTTATATAACCCGCCTTGATTATGGTGAAGCAACCTCCAAGAAAAGAAGCTCCAAAGGAAAGAGAGAACCTAGCTTTAATCACCTCCACGATCAAGCTAGTCACTACCTCAAAAGAGAATAAAACCCTAGGTTAAAGGGCAAGAAAGAGATATCCAAAACCTCTAGGATGAAAAGAATAAGAAGAAGAGAAAGAGAGAATAGTTCCTCCACTCAACTTGAACACTACCTTGGAAAACTAGGGATTCATACCAAGAGAGAAGAGTTCCTCTATCCCAATATAAGCACTACCATGGAAGCTCCATGGTTTTTGTCCAGGAGAAGAAGGAAGAGGTAGGGTTTGTTGGAAAAATGAAACCAAGAAGGAAGATCATTTACCAAACTCAAGAACACCAAATGATCACAACACATAAGGGTTCAGCCTCCTTACTCCAAGGTTGAGCTCCTCTTCATCACCAAGCACACAAGGAGGGTGAGCTCAAGGAAGGAGACAGGGTAGAAAGGGTGCAAAAGGATCATATTCTTGCAAAAGAAGGGGTGTATATATCCAAGGGGAAGAGAGAGTCAAAGAGGATAGGTGTCATGCACATAAGGTCCACTTGTCCACCAAAGAACAACCATGCAACCAATAAAAAGCATGCATGCTAGATAAGTTGCAAAAATAAGAAGGATCTGTTGGGTTTTGTGGAGAAAACATGTGTGGCAAAAGCAACAATTTTTTCTCTCCATGCAACCCAAAATAGGATCTCGTCAACAACAATGTATTTAGAAAGAGTGTTCACGGGATATACCTTATCGCAGAGCAAGTCTGATGATGTTCTGTTGCACGATGGTGTGTAACGATGATGGCCTACACGGATGGTACTTTTCTCCCATTCGTTGAGTGCATCATGGGAAGATATGGCGGCACCCCTTTCGTGTGGTGATGTACGCTGCTCGTAGCGCATATGGATAGTCATTGATGTCCTCCGAACATAAGCGTCTCAACATCTACGTCTCTACTTTGTCCACACGGATGGACTGGAACTCCACGTCACTCCATGTGTCACAGTGCACCCAAGCACCATCTTTATGGCAATCCTTATTCAGGACCACGGTGGATGATGTCAAAGTACACCGAACGACATGTGATAAGTGTAGTGACTTTAGGTCTAAGAACCACAATCACCACCATCATTATGAGATGTGACTCTAACTACCAATCATGGTATCCATGTGTCACTCTCAAGGTGGGTCTGTCTGATACACTATTATCTAACAAGTATATATGTATTTGGTTTGATATCTCCATATCATGGATAATGAGATTCTTCCATCAACCAACATACATTCTAATCTTATGTGTTATTGATGTCTATGGATATTTCCACAATAACAATCGATTAGGGACAAAATAAGAATACATACTCTTAGCATACATATGATCTCACTATTTAGGTCATCAACCCAGAGACATATATCATTGAGTATATTATTCTATATACATCTATAAGTTTTATGGTCATCTCACAAAATAAAACACAAACATATAGATTGGAAACTTGCCTTTATTGATATGATCAATGTAGTATTACAAATTGTTTACATAGTATCCCATTACAATCATCAAATGATAGTCTCTATGGGCATATATACCAACAGATTCCCACTTGCACTTATACCCAATCACTCATGAATATCAACCCAAGTGATCGAACATGTCCGTCATGTTTCTGCTATGAAAGTGATTTTGTGAGCGGGTCATCCACATTGCTTTCTGTAGATACTCTACAAATCTTCACATCTACTCACCGTACGATCTCTCGTATGAGATGGAACTGTCGTAGAATATGTTCAGAACGTTGGTGCGATCTTAGTTCTTTAGCATGTGCAATTGCTCCATTGTTGTCACAAAACAACTGAATTGCATCACCAATGCTTGGAACCACTCCAAGTTCAGAAATGAACTTCTTGATCCACACAATTTCTTTTACAGTATTAGATGTAGCAATATATTTGGCCTCTGTTGTAGAATCTGCAATTGTCTCTTGCTTGGAACTCTTCCAGCTAACAAATCTGTTGTTTAGGCAAAACACAAATCCAGATTGTGATCTATAGTCATCTTTGTCAGTTTGGAAGCTGACATCGATGTAACCCTTTACCATGAGTTCTTCCTCACCACCGTATACCAAGAATTGATCCTTAGTCCTTCTCAAGTACTTTAGGATGTTCTTTACAACTGTCCAGTGACATTCACCTGGATCTAACTGATACTGACTCGTCATGCTTAAAGCATATGACACATCAGGACAAGTACATAACATCGCGTACATGATAGATCTAATTGTTGGTGCATATGGAATCTTACTCATGTGCGCCCGTTCATCACATGAACTAGGACATTGGGCTTTAGATATCGTAACCCCATGGGACATGGGAAAGTTACCTCTCTTAGAACCCTCCATGCTAAACCTCTTTAGCACCTTATCAATGTATGTGCTCTGGCTTGGGCCTAGAAGCCTTCTAGATCTATCTCTATAGATCTTGATTCCTAGTATATAGGATGCTTCGCCTAAATCCTTCATAGAGAAGGTCTGCCCCAGCCACGCTTTTACTGTCTGAAGAGTAGGGATGTCATTTCCCATCAATAGTATGTCATCCACCTACAATATGAGAAATACGAGTGTGCTCCCACTAACCTTTTTGTAAACACAAGGTTCATCTTCATTTTGACTAAAGACAAACTTTTTGACTACTTTGTCAAAATGTAGATTCCAGCTCTGAGATGCTTGCTTCAATCCATAGATTGACCTTTGTAGCTTATAGACTTTATTGGATTCCTTCGGATCGATAAAACCCTCAGGTTGTGTCATGTACACATCCTCAAGTAAATTCCCATTAAGGAATGATGTTTTAACATCCATCTGCCAAATCTCATAGTCGTGATAAGCTACAATGGAAAGAATGATCCTGATGGATTTAACCATGGCAACTGGTGAGAAGGTCTAGTCATAATCAACACCTTGAATTAGACATAATCCTTTCGCAACCAATATACCTTTATAGGTTTGAACATTTTCATCCATGTTGATCTTCTTCTTGAAGACCCACTTGCATCCTATGGGTTTTACCCCTTCAGGTGGATCCACCAAGGTCCATACCATGTTGGTGTACATGGATTCCATCTCTGATCTCATGGCTTCGAGCCATTTCTCATATTCTGGTCCCTTAGTAGCTTCTAGATAGGAAGTTTGCTCATCTTCTATGCCCAATTCGTCACTGTCTTAAGTCACAAGAAATCTAAATCTCTCAGGCTCAAGTCACGTCCTACTGGACCTATGAGGTTCCTGTGTTATATTTGGAACTTGAAATTCCACAACAATTTGTGAGTCTTCATGTTCCTTATGTACCTCCTCAGGTTCTCTACTTTCTTGTTGATCTCAAACTTCTTCGATCTCTACATTCCTCCCATTGATTCCTTTGGAAATAAATTCCTTTTCAAGAAATACAACAGTCCTAGCAACAAACACTTTGTTGTTAGTTGGTGTGTAGAAGTAGTATCCCCGAGTTTCCTTGGGGTATCCAACAAAATAGCATTTTTCAGATTTGGGACCAAGCTTTTTGGGAAATTGTTTGCAAACATAAGCTTCACATCCCCAAATATTTAACATAGACAAATTGAGACGATTCCCATTTGATATCTCATATGGTGTCTTTTGAATCGATTTGGAAGGTACACGGTTAAGTGTAAACATTACAGTTTCAAGAGCATATCCCTAGAACGATATTGGAAGTTCATATGAACTCATCATTGATCGTACCATGTCTAATAATGTACGATTCCTTCTTTTTGACACACCATTATGTTGTGGTGTACCAGGTGGAGTCCATTGTGATACAATACTACAGTCACTCAGAAGGTCCTCACACTCTTGGTTTAAGTATTCACCACCTCGATCTGAATGGAGCGCTTTAATACTCATACCAAGTTGCTTCTCTACTTCATTCATGAAAGTCTTAAACATTTCAAGAGTTTCTGACTTATGTTTTATAAGATATACATAGCCATACCTACTAAGGTCATCGGTAACGGTAATCAAGTATTAATAACCTCCTCTAGCATTCGATCTAAAAGGTCCACATACATCAGTATGTATGAGCCCTAACAGATCGCTGGCTCTTTCGCTATGTCCAGTGAAAAGAGTCTTGGTCATCTTGCCTAATAAGCAAGCCTCACATGTCTCTAATAATTCAAAATCAAAAGAATCTAGATAACCATCATTATAGAGTCTAGATATGCATTTCTCATTTATGTGCCCAAGACGATAATGCCATAAGTATTTTTTGTTTGAGTTGTCAAGTTTTAGCCTTTTAGTATTTACATTGTATATGCTAGTATCAAGTTCTAACAAGTAAATACCATAAGACATAGGGGCATTGCCATAAAAGATCTCCTCCTTAGAAATAGAAATCATTCCATTCTTAATGTGAAATTCAAATCCACTCTTGTCCATACAAGATACAGAAATAATATATCTATTAATGGCAGTTACATAATAGCAATTCTCTAATTCTATTACAAGGCCCGTAGGCAAAGATAAACTAATAACTCCAACTATGGTGGCATCAACTCTTGCTCCATTAGCGACCTGCAGCTCGACTTGGCCCTTTCATAAATGCTTACTTCTTATCAGATCCTACATATTTGAACATATGTGAGATCCACATCCGGTATTCAGTACCCATGATGAATAAGTATTTAAGTTTATCTCAATGACGTATATACCTAAAGTGGAGATCTCTATCCCCTACTTCTTCTTCCTCAATTCTTCCAGGTAGAGAGGACAATTTCTTTTCCAATGTCCAACTCAGTGACAATGGTGACAACTGCCTTCTTTGGAGATCCCACCTTTAGCTTTAATCGCGGATGACTTTGGCTTATGCCCAACTTTAGAACCTTTCTTAGCCTTGCCTTTGCCTTTTGACTTTCCCTTTGTCTTACCGATCATCATCACAGACTTGGGCCTGTCTTTCTTCATATGTGCTTCAGCTGTCCTCAACATGCCCAACAATTCTGACAACGGTTTGTCAAGATTGTCCATGTTGTAGTTCATGACAAAATGACTATATGATTCATGTAATGATTGCAAAATCACATCAGTGGCCAACTCTTGACCTAAGGGAAATCCCAACTTGGATAGGCTTTCCACGTACCCAATCAAAGTGAGTATATGGGTACCAACTGAGTCTCCCTCTATCATCTTGCTTCTAAAAAAAGCCTTGGAGACAGCATATCTCTCATGTCTTGCTTGATGTTGATACATGTTCTTAAGATGTGTTACCATCTCCATGACATTCATGTTCTCATGGTGCTCTTGCAACTCATAGTTCATTGAGAACAACATCAGACACTTGAAATCCAAAGCATCATCAAGGTGCTTCTTGTAAGCATCCTTTTCAGCCTTGGGCGCATTTGAGGTGGGTTCTGCTAGATCTGGTGTTTCAAGGACATAGAGCTTACGCTCCCACGTGAGAACAATTCTTAGTGTCCTAAACCAGTTTTGAAAGTTGGTTCCAGTAAGTTTGTCTTTCTCAAGGACCGATCGCAATGAGAAAGTGTGAGTGTTGTTTTCCATTTGATTTCTACAAAAGAAAAAGTTTGCATTTAGTCCAAAACATTTTGACTTGTAAAAACTTGATAAATGAGATTAATTAGGCCTTTAATTAATTACACTCCCACTATTTTATTCAAATTGATAGCCCTCACTATCAACTCATAAGATTACAGTGTACAACCTTCTAGTGAGTCAAGATCCAAAATAATTAGATCAATGCCCAGCCAATGCCGGTGTCAAAGACCAAATACTAAGGTAGGCAACTTTTGCCAATTGCATCATATGCAACTCTTAGATAGATGATCATGCACAACTCCTTATCATGATGCATCTGTGTGCCTCTAGGTACTTGATCCTATCAAGGTTCCCTATTTAATTCCAACCCATAAGCCAACACGATGAGTGTACACCCTATGGAGGCAGACCCACACACCCACCATCACACTTCCATGAGATAGACAGTGTACCACGCGGAGGCATGCCCACACATTGTCGATCAAGCTTTTCATGTGTATTGCTTTATGGAAGGCAACTAAAACTTAATATTATTAATTGAGGGGTTTTATTAATACATATACATATCCAAACACCACATACTTATAGTATGTATCATATACTACTATATCCATAACCATGAATGATAGACATGCAGTCACAAACACAAATACATCAATTATGACCATACTATTATAATCCTTTGTAGCAACAAAGGATTACAATCCACCTAAGGTCTTATGCATCTCATGCAACAACACCTATGAATCAACCTATAAGGATCATCATTACAATGAACAACTTCATGGATGCTCTGTGAGGTTGGAACTTCAAGTTTCCTTAGAGTTGGATCTTCAGGTTGCTTCTTGGAATTGGATCTTCATGGTGCTTCTCCATGGATGCTCCATGGAGTTGGATCTTCAAGTGGCCTCCTTACATCAAGTTTACAAAGACTAAAATTATTCCTATCTCTATTACATGATATGAGTACAAATATAAAGAGAAAGAATTAATTACACTTTGAAATAAGAGATGAGGCTCGATATACAAGCCAAATACTTTATACAAAGGATCAACATACAACCATTATACGTCCACAACATTCACAAACAAACATATCCACAAGATTCACAACCACATCTATAAAAGGGGATACTAGGCCATAACCGTGCATGCATTCACCACATAAAACAAAATTTAAAGGCGATGTGCATGATATCATAGGTATATCTACATATACATATATACATATTAAAATTGTAGTACTTTTAATGCGGGACATTCCCCATTAAATAAATTTTCGACTCCCATACAGACTATGCGGGGTATACAGGGGAAACGCCCCTATGCGGGGAGGCCTCCCCTCACAGGGTCTCAAGGGTAGAGCCCCTGAAAGGTCTACGTAATTTTACTTCCGTGCACTTAGGAAAATCAATATTTTTCATAGTCGACCCCGTCCAAAACATCGAAAATAGAAGCCTGCGGTGTATGTGGAATTAGGTTTAGATTTACACATTAGCAATTTTAATTTGCATCATATACAACATAGAAAATAGTATACAACAATTCGATCATATCGAAAGAAATCCAAATACGCCATAGATCGACGCTACTCTGATACCACTGTTGGGTTTTGTGGAGAAAACATGCATAATGGAAGTAAAAAAAAAAATCCACATAATCCGAAACAGGATCTCATCGACAACAACATATTCAGAAAGAGTGTTTGTGGGATATACCTTATTGTGGAGCAAGTTCGGCGATGTTCCGCTGCACGATGGTGTGCAATGCCACTAGCCTACATGGACGGTACTTCTCTCTCATTCGCTGAGTGCGTCACAGGATGATACGACAGTGCTCCTTTCGTGCGGTGATGTACACCGCTCGTAGCACATATGGATGGTAGTTGACGTCCTCTAAACGCAGGCGTCTCGGTGTCTGCATCTCTACTTTATCCACGGGGGTGGATTGGAACTCCACATCGCGCTTTCTAAGCTGACAGGAAGAAGTAGTCTCTTTGCGGTGACATGCTAGCGTAGTAGTGATCTCCTTTCTCTCCTGAGGACGGTGATGGCTAGGGTTTACGTACGTGAGTGTAAACTAAAAAGCCTCTCTCAATATCTTATAAAGATATCGGTCGTCAAGCCCCTTTAAATAGGATATGAAAGGAGGCATAGTTTCTTAAACCCATCAGTAAATAGAAAGACTACATTAATTAAAGCACTCGTGAAATAATTAGAATATTTTGGAATTAATTAATTAACCAAATAATCATATTAATTGATTAGTTATTATATGAGTCCATGCAATCGCTCAAGATGACTCTAAGGGCATATATACCAACAGGATCAACAACCTCACTTGGTCCTAGAGGACCATTGATCAAAGGGAAGAAAACAAGGGCACAAGGCCCATCGGTCGAAGATACATCAATTGCCCAACACAAGGAACCCTAGGTCATCATCGACCAAAAGAAGAGAGGAAAAGCTCTACGACCGATGAGTAAAAAAAAATCCTAAACAAAAATTGATTATTATACACATAAAATTTATAATGTTAAAATATGCATAGATTATGCTCAATGCAACATCATCATGGGTGCCTTGGAGCACTTGTGAAAATAATAATGGAAGAAGAACTTTATTCGTACAATTTTGAACACTCCAAATAATGACTTTTTGCATGGGGACTATATAACTAAACAAGATAACGTGGAAAAATTATTTTTATCTTTAAATAGGGGCTAAATGAGGTCAAGCAGGTTCTCTTGAGAGCTATGTGTCAAATAGAATAAAATAAAAAATAAAAAGACAAGGGTTAACAAAGATTGCAATTCCTCTAGATGATGGGGTTGATGTGCACATAACATGGCTAAAAGCGTTTCACACATCTACATACTTATATGTTTTTAGGGAATGCAAAAGCGGTGTATATTATAGGAGTTGACATGATATATATTCTTAAAAAATATGATAGGGGCTTAGTTACTACATAAGAACACACTATTTTACACATTGAACAAAGTGCTTTGTATGGGCTTTTGTGCTTTTATGTCTCTATGGATTCATATATCATCATGAAACATATAATAAGGATATTAGATATTTGGGCTAGGAATGAAAATCAGAAGCCATCTAACATAATTATTTGAACTATTACCATTTGTAAAAAATATACAAGTAGTCCATACAACATAAAGCAAACATATGAAAAAGAGAAAGTGCATATGATAATGAAACATGTGGTATTTAAATATGAGTAACTAAAAGAATGTGTAAAAGATAATTAGGAAAGGCTACATCATACAAAGATTAGTAGAAATCAGAATCTATCTTGCCAGTAAATCTTACATTGTTGAAGAGAACAAACTCCTATTTTTCATATGTAATATGGTGCTTCTACCATTCCATTCCTCTATATTTCATCATGGAACATAGAATATGAAAATTAGATTATAGACAAACATTGATTAGTGGTCCTCTAATAATGATTAACACTATAACATCCCAAGATTTAAAGCCTCAGATATAGTGATATTAAAAGGAATGATTGAACAACCCATATCACCAAGGTGCACCTCTTTTTCAGGGATCCCATCATTAAATAACTTTACAGTTAAGTGTTCTTAGCCCATAGTAGTACTAGGATGGGTGACCAGTTGGGAAGTTGATCCCGGTTTGCACGTAGTGAGGACAAAGCACGCAGTTAAGGCCAATGAAGGTTTGTAGGGCCAATCGTCATTCTTGAAACTCTACTAGAGCCTTGGTCTATGTGCCCAGGTGTTACAAATGGTATCAGACCCACAACCCCTCTAGTGGGTAGAGCCCACATGGGCATGTGACATGCTAGTCTTAAGCCGTACGGTCCAAGTAAGTTGGAAAGGGGTGTCCATGGTGATGTAGCCACAATTTCATTGGTATCTTTTGATCAGGAGTTGGGTGTCCATGGGCCATTCTGGGTCTGCACTTAAATGGAGCAATATTATGAAGTCATATAGTTGAGCCTTGACAAGGAAGTCAAGAGTCTAAGTGCTTAGCCTGGAGTAGTACTAGTACAGGTGACCAGTCAGGAAGTTGATTTTGGCTTGCACATTAGTGACAACAAAGCACATAGTTAAGGCCAGTGGTAGTTTTTGGGGTCAATCGTCATTCTTAAAACTCTACTAGACCCTTGGATAGTGGGCCCAAGTGTTACAAACACCACACAATGAGTGTACAAAATGACTCAATGTAGGGGGTTTGGTGGGAGGGGGCACAATATAATTACAAAAAAATCCTAGCAAAACTATTAGCCAACATGTTTGTCATAGATGTAAAATGTCGGTATTTTCAAGACATAATAGGGATATCAAATATACCTTGACACATACTAGTTGTCTAACAACTAGACACATCTTATGTTGGTGTAGAACTTGCACTTTTGGATCCAAAACTGAAGTAATTGTTGTTGTTGTTGCTTATTGCATCAATACCTTGTCTTCTCCTTGAAGAACTTCATAGTTCTCATGATTCCTTCTAAGGGCCTTATCCTCTACATTATCCATGAAAATTCAAGAACTCTTAGTGCACCCACCTTGGTCGTAAGAGGAAGCAATATTTAGAGTTATCAATGTGCTAGCATCACTCGCTCTCCTTCTCCTCCTATTGTAAGATGTTGTCTTTGGGGTGAGTTCCTCTCTCTAAGAGGAGGAGCTCTTAGATATCTTGTCTGGAAAATTTCTTATCAAATGTGTCTCTCTCACACGAGCGTCCACCCCTAAATATAGGAAAGTTACAAGCTCAGATTTTTCAAAAATCTAATCCCTATTTCTAATTGCCATTCAAAACAGAATCAAACTCAAAATACCATGTGGAATTCCGATCACCTAATTCAATAACCAGTTGACCAGTTGGGATTCTTTTGATCATCCAATTGACTAGTTGTCTTCCCTAGTCACCCAGTTTACTAGTCCCAACTCGATTTCAGTTGACCAATTCAATTCCAAGTTAAACAAATTGCATATTTCTTATTGTTGCCTGACTTCCATCTAGTTGATGGACTAGATAGCTTCCCAAATTGATAATCTATCAATCATTTCACAAGCAATCTATTGATTGATCCAAACCATCTTGGTTAGGTGGGACTTTGTCAAAGTTGTGCTAGCAGGGTTTGGGATGATGCATGATGCTATTCAGCTAGCGATGTCCTTATTTGAGGGTTCATGGTTGTCTTTCTCCCTTAACTGTTACACCCCTTGCCACAAACCACGAGATTACTCAAAACTAAATGTGGAAACAATACTAATCAACCAAATTACCGAAAAAGCACTAAAAATTAAAATTGATTTCACAAGGCACCAACATTAGAAAACTTGTTACATAAAGATCCATAACCTGCCATCTTTATCATATATCTCATAAAACATCATGCTTACATCATGTTCCATAGACATACCCATTACACATGATATCTGTTTCACTTGCATATACATATAAATCAGCCAACTATATACAACAAGGGTGCATAAACCAAAAACTCATTTGATAGCACAATCACAAAACACACCGAACTATCCCCAAAACCCGAGTGTATAGGGATGACTCTAGGACTCTAACACTAAAAGACCAACAAGAAGCACACTCAACCTTATCAGCTATTGATCTTGCTGCTACTCCTCCTCGGTTGCATGATTACCACCACATCATGCACCACCACCTAAAAGATGTGAAAATCCATGGGGTGGGACCAAACATCCCAGCGAGAGATATAACTCTCCGCTAATGCTATTAAAGCACATGTAAGGAAACTAAAGAACAAAAGTAAAGCTACAACTATGTTAAGCATATTCAATTACTAATGTAAGAAGGGCAGTTATTATCATCTAAGTAGATTAGGTAGCTATAACAAAGCAGTGGAACATTTTATAGCTAAAGAGGCATATGAAGAGAATGTATATTTTCTACCAACCAAGCTATACAAAAACAAGCAAAGCCTCATCCAATATTTCATATTTAATCTTATGAAAGTACCACTACTAAGTCCTTATTGCTACCACACATGGTCAATGGAAGAGTTGGATTCCATGACCTTTCTAACACCTCCCGGCTAGCATGAGAGTAACACTATAGTGTCATATTAGTCAACTTGTACAAGTGACATTTAGTCAACAGATGGATCGGCTCATGCATGGCCATCCATAAATCCCAACAGAATTGGCTCACGCATGGCCATCCATATATCATAGGGGAATTGGCTCACACATGGCCGTGCCAAAAAGAAGGAGTGGCTTTATGCATGTCCATCCATATCTGGTAAGGAAACTGGCTCACGCATGGTTGTTCCATATATTACAATGAGATCGGCTCACACATGGTCGTCTCTTAGTTATGCCAATTAAGTATCTTTTAGCATCAATCAAGTTACAACACACAAAACCATAACAAGCACTACAAAGATAAGGGCATGGTACAACTTTCAACTATATAAGACATATAAGGTGTGAGATTTACACACTATCACCACATAACATCTGTATACAACCATTCACAATACCATAATCATTATTTCACAACCACTCAAGGCTATCACTAATGTCACATCACTATGGGATATCAATCCCTTAATCATAGCATGCACTAGTGATGCAGCCCTATTTTAGGGCTCCATCCTGTGCCATTTTGTATTTAAGTTGCATCTAAACATGTTAGATTACAAGTATTTTTCCCCAATATGATTATCATTGCAAATATGCTTATAGATGTTCTTTGCACTGTTTTTCAAGTACTTGGACCATGCTTAGATGGACAAGGGAGAGAGAGAGACCCAAAGAAGGCCCCAAAGTCTCCCTCAACCTACCTCCAGTGGCCAAGAATCGTCTCCAAGCAAAGGCATCCAAGATTTATGAAGTTTAAAGCCATGCTAGCATTTGAAGACCCCAGCACGGCCGTGGTGCCATGGAACGGCCGTGCTGGCAATTGAGCAAATTTACAGGTTGATCGACAAATCATTGAAGTTCAAGTAAGTCAGCCACCACGGCCGTGTTGCCCAGTACGACCATGTTGGATGAAGATGGAACGGGTGTGTTGCTCAGAACGACCTCCTCTCAACTCTGCCACCACAGCCGTGCTACCCAGCACGGCCGTTCTACCTAGTACCCAACACGGCCGTGCTTCCCAGCACAATCGTGCCACCAGCCTTCGTTTTCACCCACCAACCTGTTAAATTAACACTTAGCCAACACGGCCGTTCCCCTCCACCACGACCATGCTCACTCCTACCCAGCACGGCCGTTCTGGCCAGCACGGCCGTGCCACCACCCCAAAACCTATACAACTTTCACTGATTTTCCTATTATACCCCCACTTAGCCCTAGCCCCTATATAAGCACTAGTTGCTTCTAGGGATCGAGAGGGAGCACTCCCCAGCCGTCACCCAGTTGCTCCCTTGCATCCATTGCTCCCATCCACCCATTTCCTTGCATTCAACCCCATTTCCACCCACTTTCCACTCATTTCCACCATAGAAACCTAGTTTCTCTAGGTTTCTATCCATCCATTCCACCATTTTCATGCACCCCTGCACCATTGGAGGAGGGAGGACGTCTGTAGCTGCTTGGAGGTGAAGAAGAAGGCCACTTCATGAAGCTTCATGGAGTTTCTTCCTCATCTACCCCCTTCTTTTCCTGTTTTCATGACTATGTCTAGCTAAGCCCCTTGTGGTGGGCTGTTTGGGATTAAAATGTTACTTTGATACCATGTTGGGGGATAAATTCTTGTAATGAACTCAATTCATATTTATGATGATTACTTCTTGCTTCCATCTCTTTTCCTATCTTATTGCATGTGGTTTGTGCTTCTTGTATGAATTGCTTGTTTTGAGGTTTTTGATGACACTTCATTTCTAGGAGGAATTGGGGTGTATGGGGCAATCTTAGGAATGGCTCCTAGGTCCAATTAGTGGATCCCTAGCTAGCCCCCTTTGTTCCTACATACACACCCCTCCTCTTACAAATGAGTGTGAGATTTAAGTGGCTAGTGTAAGTGAGAGTGATGCGATTGCCTAGGGCCTTCTAAAGGCTAGAGTGGCTAGTGGCATGAGGATTACCCCCTTCATCTCCACTCTCATCACTACCCTCAACCCTCAATTGTCCACTATCACCTATCCTAGAAACCTAGATTTGGCCAATCTCACTAGAACTACACCTAACCCTAGTCTTCTACTAGTAGTATAGGGTATGTTCTAATGACATTGCCCTTGTTTTTTGGTTTGGTAATCTAGATATGGATCGAGCACCATGCATGTTTAATGAACTCCCCCAACTAAAATCAAAGTGACATTTCCCAAACGACCCACCCACCTTAATCACCTTGCTTAAACCCTAATCGCTCAGTCTGCTTGTTAATGCTAGCTTAGTTCAATTGCTTTAGTTTAACTTAGTCAATTGCTTGGTTTTACTCTTTAGTGTTAACTTAGGCTTTTGCTCTTGCTAGTGGTTAGTTTAGTTCGTTCTTGCTTCTTGGCTTGCTAGAGTAGTGTAACCCTTCTTGTTCCTGCTTAGTTAGTTTGATAACTTAGTTTGCTTATTTGCTTGTTCTTTCATAATTTAGTTGCCTTTTCGCGTTTCTTACTTGCTCATTAGTATAATCAACCGACAATCAATCTTAACACCCTAAAACCCTACTCTCCGCACTAGGAACGTAGCTCACGCTGTCTAAATCTAGCGCCCCCTTTATCCTCACAGATCGACCCCGTACTTGCCGCCTCACCTATACTACGACACGATCCCGTGCGCTTGCGGGTGTAGTGTCTTAGTAGACGTAGGTAGTTAGTGTGGGACCATATAAATTTTGAAAGCACAATCCCATATCCCGTGCCTCCCAACCTCGTGGATTGCACTTGTTGCAAGCCTCTAGCGGGAGCGCACTAACTACTTATGACATTCAAACCCATATCACCTGCATGGTTAGAAATTGATAAATGAGAAATAGGAAACATCCTAAATCCATGTGTCACATCATCATCTCCACATGCCTCAATTACACAAAACCATCACCATAGCATATCCAAGCATGGCATGCATTCCTCCTGCAAGGTTAAAGGTTCACAAAAAGATAAAGATATCATCATAATATAATAGTCATTTCAAGAAGGAGAAGCAATCATGTCATCACACTCATCATTAGGGTTAGGGTATTCCATTCATAGCCAATTAGGGTTTTGAAGCTAGGTTCAATCACCAATCCTAGGTTCACCACCTTCCACCATCTTAGAGTGTATTAGGGTTAAGGGACATCATTAGGGTTAATTAGACAATATTCCAAACGACACTCTACATGGCTTATACATTACACATGCAAGAGTACCATTAAATGTCCAAGCATACCTCTCAACCACCACCATTAACATGTGTCTCGACCACTAACCTCATCACGTGTCTTGACCACATAAACATCTAGGTCATGACCACCCAACCTGTCCAAGTTGCAACTGTGACACCTAGGGTGTCTCGACCCATCTAGGGTTAGGGTCCACCTTACCAAAGGATCATGTTGTGACCTCAAGGAGCATGAATGTCTCATCCTCAAGCCATGGCATCATGTCATGACCCAAGACCACATTTTGCGACCTCTCTCAAGGGTGTGTCATGACCAAAACTAAGGCAAGGTCAGGTCCCAAAACTAGGGCAACAACCTCACCAAAATAGGGGTCAACATGACCGTCAATCCTCAAGTATCGCGACCTCCATCAACACTAGGTACAACACATCAAAAGGGAAGCATCTTGCACGAGATGAACTGTGGTGCGACTAACATGGGGTAGGTGTCTCGACCACCCCAAGGGATGATGTCAAGGTTTTAAAAAAGAAACAAGACTAAGAAAAAACCATGATTAACATGAAGGAAAAATCATAATTAACATGAAGGTTGGACGGGCACCCTCACTGAAGTCAATAAGTTCTTTGAGATCAAGAAAACCCTATTGAAATAAGAACACCATCTTCCAAAAAAATCTTGGTGAGAACCTATATGAAGCCTGGGAGAGATATCAAGAAGGGAGTTCCCTTGTCTCAACTTCAGAGACAACTATCTAGTTACCACTTTCTATCATAGGCTCACTTTAAACGAGATAACTTCTCTTAACACTATAGCCTGAAATGATTGTATGGGACATAGTGCTAAGCGCTCCAAAGACCTTACCAATAACATGACATCATTATAAGTTTGGATGGATTATGATAGGGGGTCGATTGGGAACATATTCAATATTGACACTACTTCTGAGTAAAAATTTCTTGATGCTCTGAATGTCAAACTCACAAGATGGCCAAAAACATTCACAATATGAAGGAGAGGAATATCAAGACAATGCATCACATAGAGATTGTTTAAACTATGTCACTTGCAAAGAGAGTGGACATGGGGATTGTTGGATCAAAGGGATCTAGAGGGGGGTGAATAGAGCTAAAAACACTTGCAAAAAAATCGTTAGACCTTCAAGTTACTTCAACTAGACACAATTGCAAAAAGTGAATTTGATGACAATCTAAAAATGCATAGCGAGGATGAGAGAGATTGAAACAAGCACTTGTACAAGCTGTTTAGAGTGATTCTACTCTCTAAACTAGGATAGAGTTAGTCTACTACCTACAGAGCTCAAGCCCTAGGATTTTGCAACCTATGTATACTTATACTCCATTATAAGACATACAATCGACCTTCCTTTTTCCAGAAAAGGATACCCAACTTCCCTTTGAGGTCAAGGGAGCCAACAATGTTACAACTGAGGTCTTACCTATCTGGATGAGCTAGAGTCTTCTACCTCTACAAAGTCTTACCCACTCTTGCAAGCAGTTGGACACCTTTGCCAAGGAGATCCCACTTCTAGCAACAAGTCTTTTGACTTGAAGGATTTACCCACTCTACTCCTGAATCTTCAGCCTTGTCCTCCTCCTTCACTCAGAGAAGCTTTTTACACCTTCTTGTACAGCTTGAAGAAGCTTGCACCTTCTCCTTCACTTGGAGAATCTTTCACCAACTTGATCTTGAAGAAAGGGGTTGGGGAAAGGGAGCTTTGAGAGCTTTCTAGGTAAAGAAAGAAGTATCTCTCTCACACATATCATATCTCACTCATATGGATGTTTGGATTTGTAAACAAGAGAGAGAAAGGGGCTCAAGTGGACAAGATGCACTTAGTTAGGAGCTTGAATAGCATGAAGGAGCAACCTTGGAACTCCAAGAGGTCCTATTTATAGTTAAGGATGTCCACTAGTGTCTAGGAATGCTTAAGAACATTTTCTAGCCATTTGGGGTGTTGCAACATATATATATTTTAGTTTTGCAACACTCCAATAGTTAGAATCACTTTTTCTATGTTTTTTGTATAGCATAGTAGGTCGAGTTTCAATAAAGGTGACTCGACCAATTGCACTATTTGACAAAGTAGATTTAAAGCATCGATAGAGTTTTCCTGGGTGAAACTCAACCAATCACTTTAAATCAGTTTTTCTCAGTGCAAGGATCAGTGGAGTTCTATGTATAGGAAACTCGACCAAACTTGGACATTCTCAAAATCCATCAAGGAAACGGTTGAGTTTATAACTAAGCCAGTTAACAACATGTAATGAATTTCAGAAAATGCCTTTTGAGTGATCAACATTCAAATTAAGGGTTCTTGATTTTTGATCATCTTAGTTACAAGTCAAATCATCAATACAAATGGTTACAAAGATCATCTAAGGTGATTTGAAGTATTTTCCACAAAAGTGTATTTGCATTGCTTTTTATTTGAACTAGAACAAGGTAGGGATTGATAGATTTTATCCTTTTCATGTGCCAAATACTTGAAATCAATCTCAAGAAAACATATTAGATACATATTAATGGAATGGTTAAGTCATTATCAAAATATGGACAATGTATAACTCTCAATTCAACATTCTCCCCCGTTTTGACAATGACAAACCATTCCTCAACATATTGAAAAGGATATGAAATTTAGACTTTTACCTTTGAGAAAGGATGTGAAAGTTAAACCTTTTCCTTGTCAATTGCAAGGGGATTCATGAATGATCAATGTGAATTTCTCCCCCTCAATTCATGCTTACCTATGCCTGCATGGTTAGTCTTTCCACAAATAATCATAGTGCGTGCACGCAACACACACACACATAGATATATATATATATATATATATATATTATGGTCATTTAGCAAGTCACGTGATATTTCATATACTTGATAAGAAAAGGATCATAATGTAAGATCCCTGACCTGGGTTTCGGGCTAACCTTATTTGTTTTGGTTTGATAAAATACTTATAACCTTTATATAACCATTTGATATGTTCTTAGAGCCTGTGGAGAGCTTGAGTTTCTAGTTTGAGCTTGTTTGGATGATGGTTGTGCTTTCTGTGCTTGTTTTGGGTCAAATTGCAATTTACCCAAATGAGAGGGTTATCTTGCAATTTGTCACACATAGTGTGTACCTTCTCTTTATTGGATTCATAAGATGGAGTGTGATTCTTTGGGGCGCCTTGTCTGAGCCTTGGATGAGTGGTGACATCACTAGAGGTGGTTAGGGTTTCTAGGGTTTTGATGTGTCTCAACCATGTGTGTATGGTTGAGTGTAGCGACCCTTCTCTCGACCTTGAGGGGGGGGGGTGCCTTGTGAGTGTCTCAACTGAGACACCTTCTCTTGGTGTCTTTGTGTCGACCATGATGTTCTTGGTGAGTCTTGGGTCGAGACAGTTGTCTTCTTGTGAAGTGTCTCGACCTAGTATGTTGGTGACCTTTTTGTCTCAACCAAGTGGTGTTTTGGTGCTTTTGTTTCGACCTCCTTGAGGTGTTGCGACCAAAACCAAGTGTTGGGTGTTGGATATAGGGCTCTAGAGGGGGGTGAATAGAGCTTCAAATTATATCAATCAAAACTAATAACTTAATAACAATTTGAAGTCATATTGAAGCAAGCATAGAAAGGATGAGAGAAATTGAAACATGCACTTGGACAAGGTTGTTTAGAGTGGTTCCAATCTCCAAACTAGGAGATAGTCAATCCACTACCTAGAGAGGTCAACCTCTAGGACATTGCAATCCGTGTATCCTTATATTCATTCATAAGAGATACAAGGAAACCACCATACATACAAGGACTTACCTACTCAAGACAAGAGTCTTCCACCTACACAAGGACTTACCCACTTGATCAAGATGTCTTCAGTCTTCACCAAGGACTTACCCACACTTGCATCAAGTCTTTGGCCTTGAAGGATTTACCCACTCTTCTTGAATCTTGGCCTTGCCCTTATCCTTCACCTGGAGAAGATCTTCACCTCTTCTTCAACCTTGAAGAAGAATAGCAACAACCTCACCTTCACTCGGAGTAGCTTGCTTCAACTTTTTGCTCTTTGAGAAAGGGGGTAGGGAAGATGGAATGGAATGAGAGCTTTACAAACACAGGGAGGTAGATTTTTTACAACTTGCCTAACTCAATCATAATCACGAAATGCTTTGTAAATGAGAGAGAGAAAGGGGCTCAAGGAGTTGCAACACACTCAACTATAGCAAGGACTTAGAATAGCATGAATGAGCAAACTTGTAATAAACTCCAAGGGGTTCTATTTATATCCAAGGGTGTTCCCTTCAGTGTGGGATCACTTAAGGACAAAATATAGCCATTTTACAAGTTAAAACATATCTATTTTAGCTCACAACAACTCCCAATGGTTATAATCACTTCTTCTGCATTTTCCGTACAGTACATTCAATCGAGTTTCAATAAAGATAACTCGACCGATTCACTAAGTGATAAAGCCAATTTTTAAACTATCAGTCAAGTTTGTTCTGGGAAACTCAACCGATGAGTCAAAATCAGTTTTGCTTAGTTGATCAATAGGTTGAGTTCTGTTAGTGTGCAACTCAACCGATTGTTCATCTTCAGAAAATCCATCACGGGATCGGTAAAGTTTCCAACTCGTCTGATAAACAAAGTGTGAATTTTTTTCTTTCTAAATTGACTTTTGAGTGACCAAACATTGGAATTAAGTGTCCCTATTTTTTTCTCGTCTTAGTTACAAGTCATATCATCATTACAAGTGATTACAAAATTAATCTAAGGTCATTTGGAGTGATTTCCCAAAATGCACACTTGCATTGCTTTTGACTTGAACTTGAACAATCTAGGGCTTGTGTAATTTGATCCTTTTCATGTACCTAAAGCCTGGAATCAATCTTAAACAAACATATAAGATACATAGGAATAGAATGGTTAAGTCATTATCAAAATACGTGGAATGTATAGCTCTCAAGTCAACATTGGGTTCCTAAGTGGTCGAGACCCAACATTGGTTGTATCACCATCTCATGCATGCATGGTTTAAGTGGTTGCATGTGTATATCTTGGGTTGACAAGTGTCCCTTTGGAGCCCTCTCATGTTGACACCTCATCTCCACCCTACCTCTCTCCTCCTTCAAATATATAAACCCTCTTCTTTCCATGCAAGTGAACCTTTCAACCTTCCTTCTTCCTCCCTCTCTTTTGCTCGTCCTTGGAGCTTGATGGATCAAGGAGAGCCAATCCTTGGAGCTTTGGTGATTGAGGTCCCTTGCATGTGGTGGCTTTTATCTAATTTCATGATTTCCACTCCCCAAACCATTGTGTGATCGACACTCAGTTTTGGGAATACTAGTTAACCCTACACCCTTTACGGAGTATTAAATCTCTCTACATAAGGTTTGACACTCCTGGTCATTAGATTCTATTTCTCGGCCTTATGAAGGATATTTCACGGCTCAATTGTAGGTTGATTTGAACTCATATATAGGCTAAACCCTAATATCGCAAGGACCCTTTCCTTTTTTTTCTAGCACGCCTCACATATGTCCACTTGGGTATTGAGCATGCATGAACGATAAACATGAAATCATGAGTAAGTTTTAGAGTTGAGATGATTCCCATGATATTAACTAGTATTTTAAACTATTTCCATGTAGTTAGGCATGCCTTGCCTTAAAACATGGAGTATCCCAACATAGATATGACCCAAGGCCATAATCTAAGGGCAAGATACCATCCTCATTAAGCTTATTATGCCTCATGCATGGGGATTAATGGATAGAATATATAAGTTTAGTAGAATGTTTTTAGGATTTCACCTCTCTCATCTCGATGGAGTAATTAGATTACCTTGAGAAGGAGATGATGGGTAATTTGATTATATTAATTCACCTTGTCTTGTGATTACACCATCATTGTGAACCATCTTGTAAATAAGAAATCCTAACTTGTTCATATATTTATGGGACAATCATATAACTTCCTTATATCTCGAGAAGATGTAGTGTATGTTATGAAGTGAGGAATAATGGATGTCGACTACTAATTGATTTGGTGGAACTTTACAATGTTTAATAGAAAACCTCTGCCATTATATGTTATAGGTTAGGGATGCGATGGTGAGCCCTTTGCGTTGTATTGATGATTTTTCTCTCTAAGTAGAATGAAGTGATGATAGAACAAAGTAGGTGGTGCAATATAGTGGAAAGTGGTTGACTTGGTTCTCGAATCGATTTTGTCGCCAATTTTATATCTTCATCGTAAAGTTTTTATTGATGAACTTATTTTCATTATCAAGTAGTTATATGTATAAAAAACAAGGTTTCATATTTTATTGATTGCTTTCAAACCAAGTCAACACCACAAGGAAGATTGAACTGTAAAGAGATATTTTAGTGAATAACCCCTTGATTGATATGTCCAACCTTGAGACCTTAGGCCTAAGTGTGAAGTAGAAAGTAAGGAGGAGTTTTAGGTATAAGAAACCTAGTTGATCAACCCTTGTTGCCCCTATAGATGACTATATACATTATAGATTAATCCTTTTAAAAGTGTATATTAGCTTAAGAAATAATCGAGATGAATAATTTTTAGAAAAAGTAAAAATTGGATAACTCCTAGTAATACTATCAAACAAATTAGAAACCTTACTAAATTGTCCACCCTGAAGGGATTTTGAGAAGACTAAACTACTTTTTCCTTATTCATAGATCTAAATTGAAGAACATAAGCATAGTAAGCTCAAAGGTAAAAATAAATATATTATATGCTTAAAGTTGGATCTCAATTCCCCTATACTTTGACTTACTATATATGTAAAAGCATGGAGAAGTTTGATTACTAACTAAGCTAAATATGTCAGAATTTTAACATAGAGAATGTACATGATTCCCCCCATGTGAGAATAAGAGGCTAAAGTGTAAAGATACTAATCATAACATGACCCAATCCACATCTATAGTTAAACTGTGTGCTAAGGCCACAAAGGACTAGACCGATAAGTTACCTACCATACCATGCATTATAGTATTCTAATAATGACTGTAACATAATTTGTTAACTTTGTTAACATCAAGTAATAACCTTGTAATTTTGAGGAAGTTTAAGTAAGTACACTAGATTATGATTGGGTAGATTTTGAGGAAGAAATCCTCTTTAAGGGGTGGAGTGTTGTAACATACCAGAATTTAGGATCGTAGGTTAAACCTTCCTTTACCCCTTTCCAGTTATGATTAGTATTAGGGTCCAAACTAGTGATTCTGATTAATTATTTTTGGAGTCAAATATCACAACAAGGTGATAAATGTCCCTTTTCATGTGGTTTTAGGATCAACTAATTTTACATCTTTAATCGGGGTTAAATATACAAATTGACCATTGAATAAGTTTTCGATATGAATTGTAACTCTAGTTTCTTTTTAAGAGTAGTGAATGAAGGACAATCAGGAAAATATGAAGTCTTATCTTTAGTTGAATGATAAAGACGATGCATGCATTAATCGAGTAATTATCATATAAATAAAAAAATACACTCATCAATGTCAAAAGATAAAACTAAGGTTAAATTCATAATTCTCATATTATAATTAGCAAACCTAGAAAATCTCATATTAAATAGATGTTGAATACACCCATTAATTGATAAAAGATGGAGACAAGTATAGTAGACATAATTTTAATTATCCAATTAATCATTACATTATTACCCTAAGTTCAGTTTTATTTATTTCCGCATAATGCTCCTTCTCCCTTCACTTCTTCATTCCCCATGTCTGTGTGAGTCTACTACGGAAGCACGATCCACGAACGTTGGATCCCGCAGTCATTTCCCTGATTCTCTCCCTCTTCTTCTCCTTTTCCTTCCGTACTTCTTCCTCTTCCCCTCTGCTCATCCATCTTCGTCTCTATTCCCAGATCCATGAACCATAGCCACCATTCTTCTCTGCCTCCTCAAGTCGCACAACTTGGATGGTGACCCACTGTCGCCAAGGCATGTTGGTGGTAATGAAGCCCCTAGCCTCTAGGTGGAACAAAGATCGCTGCCTCTTTCAACCCTGACAATGTGCTCTACTACGCTAGGCACAACCATCTCTGCAGTCTCCTCAGTTTCCCCATCATCAAACATTGACCATCTGCAAACAGTTCTACAACCATCATAAACCAATGCCAACCTGAACCTTGACCTGCTCACCCTCTCCACTTCCTCCCTCTTTCTTCCGACACCAAGATAGAAGTAAGGCACTACAACCTACTGCGACAACTCTGGTGACCATGAGGTCCATGACTACCTATTGTGGCGGATGGTGGAGGTTCTGTTAGCCACATGAAGGCACAATGGACGCAGAAGGTGACAATACTGCAAACGACCTATGGTCACAGATTGGTAGAGACTCAACTGTCAATACCACCCCTTCTTCACCAATTGTGGTTCTTCTAAAGACACCACCAACACATGCTCTTCTGCAGCTATAACCAATTGCTACTCACCTCCTCCTCCTTTGCCATATCAAACATGCACCCTCCCGCCAGACCTGCAAACAAGCCACAACCACCACCATTGCAAACACACCTGCAATCAGAACCTTCACATCATGCACTCGCCTCCCCACCTCTCAATCCGCTAGTCACAATTGCCACAACATGCAATGACCAGTAGTTGACCTGTTATACACCTAAATCACCACCTTTAGGGCCACCACCCTCCCTTCCATAACTAGGTAGCCGCTTGACTCCTTGCATCCTCATTGTCCAATCAATCCACTACCATTCCTACCTCTAGAATCAACTTCCTATGCCTACTACTGTGCATCAATGATTTTGTGAACTACTGCCATGTTCCTCATATCAAAAGATAATAAAGTGTTTCCCACTAACTCCATCCACTCCTACAACCACTGGTCTGCAAAGGATGAACTACATGAGGTCCCAATACCCTTGGATGTCACCGCTTGGAGAGCATCCCCTCTTGCCTCCAGGAAGCACCAATTGTCCAACTCTGAGTCTAAATCTGAGTTCAACTCCATGTTGCACGTAGGGAACCATCTTCTTTCCCTTTTAGATTTGACTCCTATTGGAATTGGTAGCACAAGCCAACTCCTACTCAAGTCCAAATCCAATTAGGCATGTGCCGGATCCTTTTCCGATTCCCAACATATAATATCCCTACCATATGATCTACGATCAATTTTCTACATCTATTATAAATTAAAAATACATGGGCCAATCATCAAATGACATGTCAACAATTAACCTTATTTCTATTTGTGACCGAGGTGGCTTGGGAACTAGGGCAATGACAGTACCCTCATGCTTTACCCACACACCCAGGGGCTTCTGGATCATTTGACCCTAAGTCTTCCCACACCTTGAGTAGGTTTTGACTCCATCCCTATGCGAGATAGTTGCTGAGTTAACCCCTTAATTCATGGGCTCTAAAGGCTTTGAAGAGGCCGGGAAAGCTCATTTAGACCTCTCTTGACCTGGAAAGGTCCTAGGTTTGGTAAAAGATGGTCAAAGCTGAGATGGAACAAAGGTTTCCTTTATTATAAGCAGGAGATAAAGAACTAGATTTTGAGATAAATAGCTCATACCTTGGCACATCTCAAAGATGGATGCATTTAGAGGAACTTTTGAGGATTAGTTGAGAATTTATCCATACTATGAGATGATCATCACCATGGCATGATAACCATCTCCCAACTAGTGTAACATAAGGCTGGTCGTGGTGTTTTCTACCGTGGCCAGGGTATGCGGGCTAGCAAAGGTTCTGCTCTTGCTTCACGTGGGTAGGGGTGGCTTAAATATGTTCTTAAGGTGGAGTTTTGAGCGTCTATAATCTATCTTCAAGATGTTGAGTAGATCAGACATTAGCTAGTAAATTCACTGAATAGTTATTTTAAATAGGCCCAATTGGCTTTATCAGTACTCAAGGGTTGGTTGAGGAGGCAACCGGGGAGTGACAGAGGTTGGAGAGGTAGGGAGAGGGTGAGAGAGCCTAAGAGGGATTAACATCCTATTCCCTATTCCATTAGATAGTGTAGGTGAGTGAGATGATGTCTTACGTCCTCATGTAGATCCAGGGTATGAGTCCAAAGGGACTCTCCCACATATTTTTTTCTTCCCTTTTGATAAAACTTCAAAATGGCTAAATAATAATACATGACATTCTATAACTTTGTTTAATCCTAAATTTTGGGATCATCTTCATTTTAATTATCCTCTCTAATCCAAAGAATAGGTCAGATACTCACCTCAAATTTACCTTTCAAGTAATTACTAGAAAATTACTTAATTAATCACCTAGGTTTGGAGGCAACTCAAAATTCTTTGGAATCTCTCCCATCATATAATATCTTGATTATCTATTAACTAAAACTATCATGTATGTTTATCATGAGCACAAATTTACCATGGTTCTCTCAAGAACCTATATGTAAACCCTAATTAGTCTAAACAAACTTGAATTGGATTCCAAGGCCCATGGTTCATACCCTGGGCCTTCCAAAGGATGCATGAGATTAATTATTATCTTAGTCATGAAATTAAGGCTTGAACTATCTTAATATCTCAAATGAAGGCTGTTATTAATATATATACTCAACATTACTATATTTACTTAAATTGAGGACCTACACCAAGTCTAGGGTTCTAATTCGTTAACCATACTCATCGGATTGCCTTCATTATTCTACTTTGATTTTCACCTCATACTATTGAACTTAAATATGAAATTTAAAAAATTGGAGGATATTACTCATTGTCTCATAATATCCTACCGACAACTAAATGTACTACCCTCAATACCATTATATTTGTTGGAAACCATTTTGTTCTTAAGTTTCCTCTCAATAGGATTGACATGATCATGACTTCTTAAGGAGGTGGAATATGTGATTAGGTTTCTTGACCCAACATATCTCAACCTAAGGTTACAAGAGATTCAAAGGAAGATGCACAATTTGTTAAGAGATTTGGTCAAACACTATTCAAATGGTCAAGGATGTATATGTTGGTGAAAATTTTACTTCTTTTGATAATCTAGTATAAGATATGGATTTCCTTGTTCATAGTCTGCCTTCACTAGATCTTCAACAATGAAGGACTGCTATCTCTAGGCGGGACAAACATGAATATGACATGTTGAGCTAAATTTTGATGCCATCTCCTAGGGAAGATGACAAATTAGATTGAAGTGATTTGGTGGATTGCTAGAATAGTCAAGAATTGGACAATGAAGGTGAAGATGTCTTATGCATCCCCAAAAACTTTTCCTCATCTTTAGAAGCAACGTTTCGAGCCTTACATAGAGGTTTCTCGACCCATTGATAGCAAAATATTTATGTGAATTCCATTGATTTCATCAACAAGATAATAAGTGACCTCCTCACATTTGAGAAGATGGTCCCAACAAGACTATGCTGACTAGTAGCTCTGGAAGAGGCGGTCCACGTTTGCTTTGTTGAATATTTGTACAAGTTTAGTTGCTAAAAGATTAGCTCGATATGTGAGTGCCTATATAGGAAGGTTTTATCTTTTCTCTTTGTTGAGAGCGTCCCTTTGCCATGTGGTTCGTACTCATAGTTATATTTAGGGGTGAGCATTCGGTTAATTCGGTCGGTTACGATTAATTCGGTTCGGTTAAACGGTTAATTTGTGGTTTGAGATTTTAACCATTAACCTAACCAAATTGAGTCGGTTAATTCGGTTATTGTCCAATCGGTTAATGGTTAATTCGGTCGGTTAATTTGGTTAACCAAATAACACCCGTGTAATAATATTATTTAAATTAGTCATAGAATTTGGGACAATATTGTTATATTATAGTAGTATTGCTGTAAATTTAATTTTGTATGGCTCATAAAAACTTGATTACTATATAAATGGGGAAGTATTTTGAAATAAAAGTACAACTATATATGTATATATGCATGTGTAGGATATTATTTATGAATAAATTCTGACTATTCGGTTAACCAAACCAAAAATATCTTTAACCGTCAAATTAACCATTTAACCGAAATAAATTAACCAAATTAACCGAATTAACCAAATTGACCCAATAAAATTAACCATTCGGAATTAACCGTTCGGTTAATCGGTTATTAACCAAATTCTGCTCACCCCTAGTTATATTAGTTTTTGAGATGGATGACACCATTTTCCCTTTTTTTTTGGTTGGGGGCGGGGGGTCGAATGAATAAAAAACACCCTATCTTTATTTAAGAATATGATTTATCATAATTTGGAAAAACAAAAAGGCATATACAAAAAGGCATTCTTCAGGTCGAAGTTTTGCGTTTTCGCGGAAACTCCACTGTCCCTCACCAAGATATATATAGGCTGGAGACCGAGGAAGAGGGGCAGATATTAAGAGGAAAGGTGAAGGTGCCCGCTGAACTGGCAATTGAGCGAGAAAGGTGGGCAAAAGCGATAGGAGAAAACATGTCGTTCGGCTACGCAGGGTTGAGGACGAAGGATGTTGACTTGGAGGCCGGCGAAGGCGGACTCTACCCTGGAATCAGCGCCGGCGAGAACCAGCTCCGATGGGGCTTCATCCGCAAAGTCTATGGCATCCTCAGCGCCCAGATCGTTCTCACCACCGTCGTCTCTGCAGTCACGGTTCTCTGTGCCCCGGTGAAGGAGACGCTCCTGGGAAGTCCCGGTCTCATGATCACCCTTATGTTCCTCCCCTTCATCTGTAAGCCTTTACTTCCCGTTGATCGTAATCTTAGCCTCCAAGCTTTCCCCCTTTCCGTCGTTTACTTTCTTGCAATATGAAACCCCGTCGCTGGATCTGATTTTGGTCATTTGGCTTTCGTCTTTTTTAATGGATTTTCTCGACTATCAAATGATACGGTCATTAAGATGTTCTGATTCCTGTGATTTTCGGTTAGGTGCACCCCTCTCCCGGAACTTTGTTAAATTTAGGACAGACTCTAGCGTTCTTCGGGCCTGGCGACCTAGGGATCTGATCTAAACACTTCCTGAAGCATCGGCTTGGTTGTTGGATGTATAGTTGGAATAAAATTCTTTCCTTGAGAAGATCCAATTAAAAGATGCTGTGGCTTCCGATAGACAACTAAGGAGCCCTAATCTATTACTATGTCGAATTGCCGATAATTCAAGAAAAGACCTAAACTACAGAGAATTCCGTACTCCAGGTTGGTGATATAGACAGCGTACCGACCACCTCAAAACGGCCTAATAGCCAGCAATAAGCCCACAAATTCTGATGTTCTGCTAAGGGTCACTTTTTTTTTTTTTCTTTTGCTAAAAGGGTTGAATCAATATTGCAGACATAGTTGGCGTCTTGGAGGAATATAGGTGGAAAAGGGTCAATGTCTAGGAAATGTACTTGGTCATTTGTTGCCTTGAGCTTTTTGCTCATCTGTTATTCCTATCCCTTATGACGCTTATTATTAAAGGCCTGCCTTAGCAGACTATTATCACCCGATCCACCAATCGTGGGTCGCTTACAAGCGTTAAGTTATACCACTCTGGTATCAGAGTGGAGGCAAGCACAATGCTTGCTATTACTGTGGGAGGCTTTGTCTGCTACACCTTCAAAGATGGACCTGGAAGCAGCCTGAAGCTTCCAGTTCATGAAGATGGTTCAAATACTATCAAAAGAGCATCTGAAATTTGGAACAATTAACCAGAAGCGGACAACCTTTCAAGTGAGTTACATGAGCTGTGTTATTCTTCTAGGAAGTTGCTGTCACTTCGAATAGGGGAAAAGGTGGAAATACAAGTGAAGGTGACAACTAATTTTATTGCATTGACCACTTCGATATCCATTTCCTGATTTACAATAACGAGGACATCACCAGTTAATATAGGGGTGAGCAAATAGCTTTCTGGAACAGGCTACTCCTATCTGATCTTTGACTGAAAGCCAGATTTGGTTCTGATTGTTTCCACGGAATCAGTTACTCTAATACTGTAAGAGGATCTTAAAACTTGTATTACAAAATTAGGGTTGCAATTCTATCTATAAATTTTGTGAAGCGTGCAAATTCTAATATTATGAGAAGAAGGAAAATGGAGACTTAATGGGAAGGGGAGAAAATAAATAATAGGGGAAAAACAAATAACTTTGTCAAATTGTTTTGGTTTCAATTAAAGATTTGTTTGGGAGTTGCACTGTGAAAATTTCTATCTCTTATCTTTTATAAAAGGTTACCAGAATTTAAGTGGTAACATGCAGACATAGAAAACCACAAAGTTGAACTCAGCTGTTGCTACTGTGGACATTGCGGTTACATTGTTATGCAGGAACTTTGCATTTGGAAAAGCAAGGAGTGCTGTTTTCTATCACTGAAGCAGCACAATTAATGAATGAATATCTTTTCAAGGTTCAGTTAATTGCCTATATTCATTAACAGATCCTTCAGCGTGCTTCGTCAACTTAGTGTGGGCACTACCAACTTTAACGGGCGGGGCATAATAGATATCTTAAATGGAAGGACCATTGAAGTAGGGTTGCAGTAGTCTCGCAACAAATTTCAATCACAAGTTGGAAATATTGAACAACTCACCAGTCACCACTTATACTTTGACAAGGAACCATAAACTTTAATGTTAATTGCTTTATGATTTCTGATGTCTGTTGCTTATAGTCACAGCTAGCTGTAGTTTCCACTATGATGAAATGTGCATTTGTAGGTTAGGGTGATCATACAAAACATCAAGTTGATGTGAGTACTGGATCTTATTCATTAGTCCAGCTAGGAGGCATCACAATCTCAGAAAAAAGTTAGTTACGATATTCTTGTCTTCTTGAAAAAGTCATGATTAAATTGAGATCTCTTGGTGCACCATACACCCACAATTGACATTTTCTTCATTTCACCAACTTCCGGTTTTTTCTTTGGGAATTTTCTCAAGTTTCATTAATTTCCCAAAATGATTTCCTATACATAATATTTTAATGTATTTCCTTCAGTTTACAAGGTAAATTGCGGAAACTATAATCCGATTACGTTACATTTTTCTTGTCTTGGACGATCAGTAGCTATGAATTACATTTAAACATACATCTGTGTGTGTAGGTTTTCGTGTGTGTTGGTACAAACATACATACACACAATTATGTAAAAATTATATAATATTACCAACTATGACCGCTCATGATTACCAATCCATCATGTGTCGGCTGTCTAGCTTACGTGGTTAGTGGATCCTGAAGGGAAATTTCTTTTGTTTGGATTAACATAAATATTTGTTCGTAGTATAAAAAGCCCCGCCTTTAGGCTCTTTTAGGCTTAGGCCTTGAGGCAAGGCTATCCTATTTGCAAATTGCACCTCCAGGGTTATGCCTCGGTGTCCTGGGTTAAGGCTTACATAACAAAGGTCTAAGGCTCGCCTCATGGCACTGGGGCCTTGAGGCATAGGTGAGGCACACACTTTGATCCTAGATGATGATGTCTTATGTTAACCACCAAGCTTCTAGCTTTTGAGATCAATACATACACAAACAGTTAAAGAAAATGATTTATCATTATGCCATTATTGAATTTACATAATATTTATTTCTTTAGAGGTGCATTTGATTTAGATTTGACAATCTTCATTTCTAATATTATTTCTGTGCTTCCTTTTCCTTTACCATGGTAGTGATTTTCAAATCTCATATTTCTGTGCTGTGGTTCCTTGTTCCTCAGATTTCCAAATTATCTTTCCTCTAATCTTCTTTGTCCAATCACACATTTAAATCTAATATTACAAAGCACTAACATCTCATTATTTTCTGCATATATTGTTTAGTATGATGGTCTTTGTTAAAAACTTGCTCTTGTTTCCTATTAATCCTTGTTAAGTTAAAGTCTTATTAAGTTTAATTTTGCTTATGCATACCTATTTATGTTATGCACACAGACCACATATATACAATACATATACACAAGTACATGGACGAATGTGCATATATATATTTGTTTATCAACGCCTAATACATAATTCAAGGCTTGCTTCTCGAATGTCTTGAGGCTTACGCCTTGCATCAATTAGACAAAAAGTGCCTCGTTACGCCCCACACACTTTAAAACCTTTATTACATTATAATATTTTAGTGCCTAATTTTTTTCACGATTCTTTTCTAACAGTTCTTTAACTTTTGCTGTTTCAAAATTTTCTCAATTTCCTACAATTCTTGAACACCAAAATTTTCAGCCGGGTTGGTTGAACCCTTCATCCTGACTTTTGTGACTATACATAAAAAGACTTTGATAGACTTTGATACATAAAAAGACTTTGATATTACTTAGTGAAATCTAGTCAGAGAAAACTGTTAATTAAAGGAATTTGCACCCTCCATCAGTACATAGAACTAGAGCTTGCAAAATTGGAACCGATAGACCCACTCCATATTAGGTGGATTTTGGTCTTTAGATTTTCACCCAACTAGAAATTCTTGCAAACACTAAGAACCCTGAATTAATTTCCAAGAACTTCTCTGTTGAATCTGATCCCATCCACTAGGCCACTCCCCGCCGACAACTTGATGCATACTTATATACATCCCAAAAGGATAATTTTTTTTGAAAAATCATGAACAGAGTTGGAATTTACTTTCTTGAATTATCTTTACAAATATATTTCTTTATATAATGAATTTTACGTTTGTTTGTAGATTTAGATGGTAAAAATCTTATGACTCGTTTTTATAGATTTTTATCTTAGTTTTGAATCTATTTAAATTTTGATTGATTGTTGATATATTTTTCCAATCAGGTTTAAACTAATTAGAGCCTTTATTTGAGATATGGTACATGTATTAACCCTAATTGGTCAAACCTAGTAATTCTGAAAGTTAGAATCAGTTTAGGGTTGTCAAAAATCGTTATGTGCAGATTGGAATGGATCTGAAATCAGACCCGGTCGACCCAATCCTAATAGCCTGCGTTGATATACCACTCCAACCCATACTATGACCACTGAAAGTGAAAATCAGGGTTTGCAATGTTTCTGAATAGGAAACTTCAGAAAAGAATCAAAGTGCCTACTAGTATTTTGGGGAGGGGGAGTAGAATTTTATATTATTATCAACACACATTTCATTAATAGTCAAGCATCACATCATGGGTCTATCTTAGTTCTTCCTGATATACCTCTAGGAATTACATAGGACAGTGGACCCAACTCCTCGAGCCATTTCCTCGTCTGATTGCCCATTTAACCATTACATCAGCTAACTTGTTGTTCCTCCTCATCCATCTAATGCTTACCCCAGGGTCTTTACTAGCTAGCTTTTGAATCTGGGCACAGGGGGGGCTTCAGTGCCTTTCTTCAACGAGTCAGCGTGTTGTAGGCAACTTGGCTATTTGTTTCAACAAGCACCACTGTGTCATTGCAAGGTAAAGCAGCTACTCCTTCCAGGAATGCTGACAGCACGGTGCTAATAGCATCTGACATCAGAATTTGGGTCATACCACCTTGCTGCCAGCTTCCATGTTCATCTCCGATGACATAGCTTATCACAGCCTTCTTTGACTTCTATAATAGTGACCCATCAACATTGAGTTTCCATTTCCCTGCTGGTGGTGTACCCACAGCGAAGGTTACCATTCCCTCCTGTTGCGCATTGTATTTACGATCTCTTGGGTCATCTGGGCTCTGGCACCTGTTTGAGGGAGGGGGGACACTATTGTCTTTTCTAACTAAAAAGAAAAGGATTAGAGCGTAATAGAGGTATCTTTAAAAGCAAAAGGATTCAGATTGACCACTTGCATTATTCCTCGTGTAGTTTGCTCAGTGTTCACGTTAATATCTCTGAAGGCCTGATTGTTCCTAGATACCCAGGTCTGCCATAGGCGGATGGCAAACCATCGACTAGGGAGAGAGTAGAATTGGCAGTTTAAGAAGAAAGTATTGCATACAAAAGTAATGAAGAATATAATGATTGACTTCACGAAGAAAAAATAACTGAGATTATGGCATTTTCAGCCGCCAACTTGCCACAAGGACAATGGCTAGCTTAAAGTTCCATTAGTAAGAGTTCAAGTCCTCCAGACACCATTTATTCAAGGGCTGCGGTGTGATCCCCACAAAATGATATAGCAATTCTGCTGAACTTGATTATCATATGATGATCAAGTAGCTTTTAAACTAGGAAACCAGTCTATGGACTTGAAACCTGTTTCAGTGGTTTACTGAATCGACCTTTGTTTGTGCTGGTCTGTCGTCCTTTGGCTGTTCCCATGTTTTTGAAATGTAACGGGGTGGCTAGAATTCTTGCCACTGTTTGGAGCAGGTATGTCAAAAAGCATCTCAGAATTTTATTGTTGACTACCACATGTTTAGGTAGGTAGAATAATCTTAAGGCAAGCCACTTTGTAGATTCTTTTGGAAGTTCTTTAAGAGGAATAGACATGGGAGCAATGATTTGGAACCTTATAGGCAGGAAAGATATTTCTTAATCCCTTTTATCTTGGTGTTTGTTTGATGACAACCTTGAATTTGCTATCTTACCCTATATTTTTTTGGTACTGGTGTATTCACAATTTTCCGTGATTTCTGAATTTCGTCTTGGTATTCTCCTACGAACTGTGGTCCGTGGATAAAGCATATTGGAACCCGCAGATTTTCATCATTCGGAATGTGTACTCTCTTTGTGATTTATGTGTGAGGAGGATAACCCTTGCTTGGTTAAGATCCTTGATCTTTTTACTCAGTAAATATGTAGGTGATTTAGCAGTTCAGATTATTTACTTCTGCGACAATATTTCTGTTAAGTCATAGAGTTATAAATATTACACTTATGGCCTTTTGGCTTTTGTTATTTATAACTACCACATTGGGTTTGCTTGGTATGAACGTGTTTTGAGTTTTTCTTTTGTTGTAAACGAGATGGGATTGCACGGCATGTCAGACCTGATACAGGTTTAAATTCCTTGTGTTAATGAGGATAGATTTGACTGAGGTGTAAATCACATTCTTAGCTGTTTAGCTGACAAAATCGTCAAATACACTTGCACAACTTATCATCCATGATTTATGGAACTAACTCAGTTAAACCATTCCATTTGCAGTGATGATCCCAATGTACATTTATAAGCAGAGGCATCCGTTGAACTTTTTGTTCCTTGGATTGTTCACACTGTGTTTGAGCCTCTCTGTGGGAGTAGCTTGTGCAAATGTTGAAGGTTGTCCACTTTGTTTTATTTTATTAAACCAACAGTGCTTCGTAATATTTTCCTAGGATGGTTGTAACCTGTATGGCTGGTCTTTTGCTTGTATTGTGCAGGAAGGATTGTGCTTCAGGCTTTGATTCTGACATCAGCAGTTGTCCTATCATTGACTGGATATACATTCTGGGCTTCAAAGAGGGGACAGGACTTCAGCTTCCTTGGGCCAATTCTATTTTGCGCTTTGATTATCCTAGTTTTCACCAGCTTCCTTCAGGTGAGTGTCAAACAGCCTCTCTTTGACATCTGAAAATATATAATCATCCAGTGATTTTTTAATCTTGTGATTAGATTTTATAAAACATATAAACTAAGAGAATACTTATTACGTCTAAAAGGTGGTTCTTAACATCAAACTTCTATGCATGATAACTGACTTATAATCGTGAAGCAGTGCCACAATTATATGATCTCAACATTGATGAACTTTTTTGGTCCATCATGTATTATGTTTGTGCAGCTTATTTGGAAGTCTGAGTTTTTCTATTGTGTGCCATACTTGTCAAAGCACCCTTAGAGGGGGCGGTTGGTGGTGGTGTGTGTGCGCCTTGGCCTTGCCTGTAACTCATACATGTGTCATTTTTGAGTTGTAGATCCTGTATGTGGTTATCATAGTTCCTTTTATAAACAACGATGATCGTCTGTGTTAGACGTCTACTGCCTCTATTTGCTAGGACCATGTCACTGTTGTCCATTTGCACATTAGCTTTGTATCTCTATTTGTGAAGTTTATTTTGGAACTTTTCTTAAGTATGGACCATAAAATAGATGCAAATACCTATAACCACACAACATATATAGGGGAGAAATATATGTAATAATCATTGATACATGTTTGATAGGAAAATTGCTATAAGAAAAAAGGAGCTTTAAGCTGCCTTGGTGTGACAAGGCGTCAATGCACAACTCTTGGCATCCTAACTAACTCCTTGCCACCTTAACAATACTGGCGCGTACCTTAACTACAAAGCCTTACCATTAGTCAGGAATACACCTTATTTCATGATATCTGGTTTAAAGTCGGCATTCTGTAAATTTGTTTGAATGAAGCCACTATTCTATCTGGAGCATGTATTTTCAGGTTTGAGCATGTATTAACATGTTTGTCCAATTATATTACTCATTCTAGAGTAATCTAGGGTTCAAAGACGTGGCACCTTATTTTTGCTTGACGCTTTTTTTTTTTGATGATTTGTTTTTTTGATTTTGCTTGACACTTTGTGCAGATGTTCTTCCCTTTTAGCTCAACAGCATCTGCTATATACGGTGCAGCGGGAGCTCTCATCTTTTCTGGGTATCTTGTGTACGACACTGACAACCTGATAAAGCGGTTCACTTATGATGATTACATCTGGGCATCTGTTGCCCTCTATCTCGACATTCTCAACCTGTTTCTTACCATTCTCCGTCTACTACAGAGCAGAGATGGCTGAGCCAAATTTGCTACATGAACTACAGTCACATTTATCAAAAATTGTGGATATGGCATCTCAGTGAATATGTGGGATATTACATATAAACGTTCCAACATTATTTCATCTTTGTCGGACCCTTATGTGACTTCATTTCATACTGACTCAGCTAGCGCAAAGGGTAATTGCATTTGTTACTTGATATCGATTGTAACGGGGTTATAAGATTTCCTATCTGCTGCGTCGTTGAATTGAATCGTGTGCATAGATACTATTCTAGTGGTTCTACACTGACGACACCCGTTTGTCTCAGCATCATTGTTCATGATATGCACGTTGCTTACATGCCATGGGGTGTTTCTTGTGTGCTTTTTATATAGAGTTGCGAATACTACTGGATGCTCAGATTCTTGTCACGCCAAATGCACAATCCGATTTTATGCCTAAAATCTTTAGAAAATGAATGCTACGCTAGTGCTTCATGGATGCGGGCATTTATAAATGAAAAATAACTTGCCGTCATATTAAGCGGGGGATTTCCATTCAACTGATTGAGATGCTTTGTTTCTCTTCTTCGTATACATTGATCTCTACAAGGTTTATCCTGTACAGACAAGGACGCCTTCTCTTTGTCTTAGCATCTAAACGGATTGCCCCTCTTGCTACTCTTAAGAGTCTTCAGGCCAAGGTGAACATTCTTTTGTGAGTTTGTGCACCTTTCGCCCAAACCGTTCTCACTCAGTTGCCTAGTTTATATTTTTGATCCGTCCAGGGGTTTTGTAGGCTCTTACCACAAGTCGACTTTCAACCTGAGGCTGGTTTTCAACGCCCAAACAATAATTCCGGGCTTCCGGAGGCCACGGTCAGGTCAACACGATATCGATCTTCGATGAAGCTTATGATTAGCAAAACAATCGAGCACACATCAGCCTCCCTCAACCGTTCCTCATTACTCCAACTGCAACCCTTTGTTCTTTCCTGTTAGCCTCTCCGTAGAGCTTCAACTTCCCCTATCCCAAAACGGGCTTCAGTGGATAGCACTATGGATTGGCAACTCTCAACTTTCGACAAGGAAGATGACCAGGTAAATATAAGCTCATACATAGCATGATGCTGCCTAGCGTGGATGGGCTACAATGCGTGAAAAGGATTGAAGGTGTAATCCGTCTCCCTCCATCTCATTTGAAGGTAATTGGGGTTGCACTATTTTTTGTTTTACTTCCAAGACTGCGAAAATAAAAAAGTTCCAAAATTGTCTTTCCGAGAAGATAGCAACTTGTAAAATGCTTCTCCAACTAATGTTAATTAATAAGTTGGGTTGCAGATGCATTTGTTTGGCTGATAAATCCCAACAGAAACAAGTCTGGACCAGTCTGGAACAAGTTTTCTTAATTCAGCAATTTCGTTTCATTCCTTCACGTTTTATGAACCAGCGTCTCATGTTTAAGACTTTAGACCTAAGCGAATGCATTTTTTTTTCTCTCTAGTTGCTAAGCATTCAACATTTTCATATTTGTAAAGCATTCATTCGCCGAGTTTTTTTCTTCTACAAAACTAACGTAAGGGAGCAGAATTTGTGCGGATGAGTTTTTTCTTTCTCATTCAGATATTAATCATTTTGAATCCCTCATGATAAACTTTTGAGATCTGAGAGGGTGTGGTCTAGTCACCCCGTCCCCCACCCAATTAGCGTGAAATTTTGTTCGCAGAGCCTTTCGGCGTGATTCGAATATGGATCCTTCATTGGGACTCACTGAGTTCTTACTAGCCGGACTACTCTGGTCAGACGGATATGAGTTTTTTTTGTCGTCCGATATGAGTTATTTCTTTAAATAAAAGGTAGTAAATCTTTCAATAAAGGAAAATATAAATAATAAGAGAATTTTCTCTACCGCATAACCACAAATCGCATATCCACAAATAGAGAACTAAGCATCGGAGATACAAACAAAGAGAAAAACACTGAACGAAGAACTCTAAACAAGGAAAACAACTAGAAGAAACTTCGTCTATGCCAAGTAGTTGGCGATCATGGCGATCTTCTTGGATCTCTAAAATTTCTAATGTCGGGATCTCTAATCTCCAACTTTATGCTTTCCAAAAGAGTTTATTTGAGGAATTCTTGTCAAGTCTTGCCGCCTCATTCTTTATCGTTGTTGCCCAACCTATTGATATTATTGAGAAAGTCATTTTTACTTGTAGTTATCTGTACTACTATAGAAAGAGCGAGTTTGTGAAATAAATTACATAGCATGCCACTAGCCAATGAGATTGCTCTATTTTTAAATGCTGCATTCTCCTTCACTCTTTCTCTTCTCTCTTTTTTTCAAGGATTTTCTTTCCTTTTATTGTTACTTCTTCTTCCAGAAAAAACGGATCACCAATCACCCCACTCTGTCCGATCCCTCTGTTGCCTCCCATTCCCACTCTCTCCATGTATCCCACAAAATTCAATTTTCCCTCTGTCCCCCGCCGCCCCCACCTCCCACTTTCTCATCCATATACAACGCGAGAGGGGTCTCATTAACTCTCTCTACAATCTTCTTATATATATATATATATATATATATATATATATATATATATATATATATATATATATATATATATATATATATATATATATATATATGTTAGGAAGTGTGTACCTGCCGGTACATGTAACTTATGTGTACCGGTCATTAAAATAACACATGTGGAGTATGTTGATAAAATCCAACCATATAGATTGATTCAAAACTATATAGATTAGATTTGTTTAAAAAATCATAACTATATCTCATATAGACCGTGACATATAGCAATATATCATTCAATGGTTCATAAAATTTCTACAACTTATCGTTGATTAGAAAATATATATTTTCTTTCGTTGGATGATCAATGAATATCATATTTTGGTGATTTTTTATACACATCTTATCTAAGGGGTATGCGTTACATCCATAAGGTTGAATTATTCAGTAGACTTTTACAATCATCATAAATGAATGTAGGTACATGTAAGCTATATGTACTCAGGTACATAATTCTTTTAGCCATATATATATTTGAATATATATACATTGTATATATATGTATATATATTTTATCAATATATATATATATATATATATATATATGAATATATATACATATATATATATATTGTATATATATGTATATATATAAATATATATGTATACATATATATTATTATGTAGATGTACACATACATACATACATATATATGCATATATACAAATATACATGTATTTTACATATATACATATTATACATGCATTCTACCTTATATGTATATTTTCTATATAAATACATACATACATATATACATATATATATATATATGCCATATCCTCCACAGGTCAATGAGGGGTCGGGAAGAAGAAGTCTCCTTGATGACTCATTTTATATATATATGCCATATATATACATATATGTAAATTCTTATATGTATTCTACCTTCTATTTTCTCTTCTCTTTGAATCATTGGTTCAATCCAGTTTGGTCCGACCGGTTGGTTGGACCGGTTGGATCGGAAAAGACACATAATCAAATTTTTAGGCTTGGTCCGGTCAGCTACCGGTTCACCAGTCTGACCGACTTGTCCGGTTTGGTTTTTAAAAACATTGACTACAACACAGCTAAAAAAACTGTTATTTTTTTCCATTAGAAAACTATTTTCTGTAGTAGTGCCATAGGGGCTTTTGAGGATCCAACTAGTTTACCTCTTTTTAAAAAAAGAATGACTAGTAATTCATCCTGTATCCAGGGGTATTGAATATGTGATTTTCCGATTTTACATCAATACTTTTACAAATTGGGTGTCACATCTTTGACAATTATTTTACCTCTTTATTTGAATTAAGATAATCAATCATCATATGTAGGAAATATCTATGACTCTTTTGAAAACACTTTCGTAGCTATAAAGTTATTAGTTTGAATAATGACTGTACATAGTCTGCTTTAACTATTTGTATTCAAAGATAGTTCAATGTTTATGAGTTATGCCTCTCACATTCTTAGAACAAATGGTTTCCCCTATGCCTCCAATCCATCTTCCTTTCTCGTGTCATGATACAACTACCTTTTATCTTTTCTCATATTTACAACAACATCAACATTGATTTGATCCATCTAGTTTTGGATGCTCCCACTTTATATTTTTCCTTCTCTTGTGTATTGTTCACTTTACTACATGATACACATGTATTCAAGATTTCATTATTTTTTTATTGGATTTTGTTGTTCCGTAGTTTTCTTGATCTCTTAAAAACACGAAAGTTCTTTCACTTCCAAATGTACACAAACATGATCATGAACATGAGTTTGTGTTCATAGGTGATGCGAGTATTATTTCTTATCCATCTGTGCAAATTTTAGTTGATGAAAATTTATATATATGCTCCCATATATATATGCCCTTCCATATCTCTTTAACATGTGGACAATATCTTATTGCATGTGATGCTATCTCAAAAATGTACTCCACATGTACTGTAGGTGTTTTCAGTGGATATTTTTCTTGCACAACATTTTTGATAAGAATGGTATCATACTTAAAAAGATCATAAAATTTTAACCGTCTTTTCCATCTTTGTAGTCCACATATGGTTCCATTCACCTATACATCTAGTTTATTTGCTAGTTCAATGAATGCATATGTTAAATTAGTAATAAAGGCTTCATTAGGAGTGTGTTGACATACTCTAAAATATTCTAAATCTCAATGTTCATGTACTACATCATTAAGAATATAGACTACCCTTCATTAGATATAAAAGCACTCCCAAACTTGGAATTTCTTTTTGATTTGAGGTTAACTAATTACCTACCTTTAGATCCCCATATCATCTATTATGGACTTTATGGCAAACTACTATATAATCAATACTCCTTTCAACCACCTATCTTTCCATATATGGATGTGGCCACCACTGACATGTTCTAAGAAAGAGTCCTTTTTGATAATGCTTTTACCTTTTAAGGTAGCTCTTTCAAGATGTGAATATTGTCCAATTTCTAGATAGCCTACTCCTTATAATTCTTTTTAATTCCTTTACACCAATATGTATTTCTTCCATTGTTTACTTTCCATTTGTTTTTTTGATTGAGTTATTGATTTCATTATCTCACTAATTTAATACCAGACCTCCATTTTGTTACTACTAGTCACTTTATTCCAAAACATGTGACATAGAACGAGTTTTGTGGAATCATCCCTTTATGAACCTTACTATAGTGATGTCAATACAATCATATAGGTTGATAGTGTAAAAAGTGGTAGCCTAGAGGGGACCCACGCTAATGGTATGATACATAGAGCCATGTAACAATAAAGCACCAGGAAATATAACTATTTTTTTGAAAATATCCCAAATATATTGTTCTTCACCTTAAGATGATGGTACTAAAAAATAAGTGTTACATTTATTTACATTTGAGACCCTTGGAATAGGGTAACTAAGTCATTCCAAGCTATCCTCATGTCAACATCTACAAGGCAAACATCTTGAGACATTATCATCTAGCATCCTACACATGGGTAGTTTGGGGAATAACATCCGATGGAAGAAAACAAAAAGGTATGCTTCAGAATATTTCTGAGTATGTGCATAATAAACAACATTTAGGCATTTTAGTACAAAAATACTATAATAAGAAGATTCCCATTCAAGATGAGAATACTAGCAAGTAGGTAAGTCAAGATAAGATAAATAAGAGAATGAAATCCAAGAGAGTGAGGCATATGAACATGTGCTCAATACATAAATAGTATTTCCATTTCACAATCCACAACATCACAAAATAAACCCTTGCATGTAGATAAGTTAGACTAAAACTAACTAAGGTAGGGCCAAGACCCCACTAAGTCATTGACCTAAGTAAAATGGATAGAAAGGCACACCTTGGCCACATGACATGCCCTTGTATATATAAGAGATGGAAAGACACACCCTGGGTAGAAAGACGCACCCTAATGGTTATGCCAAATCATCTACATTAGTTATCTTGGTCTAATGTCACATGCAATAATATACGACATGACTTATGTCCATCAATTACATCATTATGAGTAAATAACATGGTAGGAGGGCCCACGAATTCAATATAATATGAATAATTGAATATCGAAATAAATCAGAACAACTACCACTAAAAGGGCATGTGATTTTAAATAAGGAGTATAGATATCAAGAGGTGACATCATTATGTGAAAGGTAAATCAAAGTTGAATGAAAGCCTAAATTTAAAATTGAGGCTGCCATACCTGATCTTCACAGTTATGCGTTAATTCAATAGATATTCTGGGTCACCAAAGTCAAATATTCATCTTAAGTACATATTATATAGTTTAGTCAATTAGAGAAAATATATGTATATACCTATTATAGATTTGCATATTGTTCTTACCCTAATCCCGATCACCCATGGGCCGATTTGGGATTTTAGTCTATTTAATTGGACATATGATTCATTAATATCTATTTTAGTTCTAATGACCACTTTTAGTCACTTAAGTCTAAATATGGTTATGCTACACATATCTATGGGTAATATTATATATTATTCAAATTTAAGTCTTGTAGTATCATTCTCGCTCTGTACAATGTGAATCCATATTATCCTTGCATCATATCATGTATATGTGTATGGATATTTTATTATTAAATTCTTGAATATGCCACGAATGTAAGTATGTAATATAGGAAATTGAAAGTAGATCATAATATAGACTTAAACAATATGTTACCCATACTTATGTTCATAATAATACATTATTATGCACATTTCACGTTTCCTTCCATTAAAATTTGATCAATGTAGATAGGGATGTTCTATAGATATGTATGTATTTCAAGTTATTGTCTAATACATATGTGTGTACATAGGGTTTTAAACTCATGAAAAGAATAACATTCTATTAGAATAAGCTCACTAAGAATC